>JAXGGA010007852.1:0-60152 GCA_038373865.1 Uloborus plumipes
CATTTTCACCATATGCTTACATTTCAGAATTTTTAAGCAATTTTTTAAACTTGCTATTTTTTTTTAGAATCACTAACAGATGTTTTGTCACACATTTTAGGTGTGTGAAAAAGTAATTGGTTGTACACTTTCATGCATAATTAAATATTCAAATGCTGTGTAAAACTTTAAGTTGCAAGGAAAATTGTCGTCCGTTTTACCATACAAAATCAATATGAAATCTCACTTTTACACTATATCATAGTGCCTAGAACCAACTTCATTTAAAATTATCTTGATTTTTCAAAACGTCATAACTCGGTCAATTTTTGTGGTAGAAGAGTGATTTTTTTTTAGTTTTAAACGTTACAGTGTCAAGAATGTTTTACTAAACATGATTGATAGGACTGGGGGGGGGGGGGGGGGAAACATTGAATAGACCCAAAATTCCTTTCGTAATTTGGAGATTTTTTTCCTAAATAAACTATATGCTTATCTCTAACGGTTTAGAAATTAGCCATTGGTCCACGATTGGAGTGGACACCCTGTATATAGACAGACAGACATATATATATATGATATTTAATGTAATTATTCGCCCCTAGAATTCCATTTTCACATATTTTGTCATCTATCTTTAATGGTCTGTAAAAAACTAATGAGACAGTATTTTTTGGGGAACATTGTGTTTTTTTCCATCTGTAGACTCTAAGGATTCAGAAAAATATCACATTTTGTAGTCCCCGAAGTTGGCAAACGAAACCATGTTTCTAAGCATATTTTCTGCCTTCGGTTCCACAGACTATTAGTGGGTTGTATGCTTTGTGTTAAGCACGAAAAAACTGAAATATTTACATTTTCGAACTACATTGTTTTGTTTTCTTTCTTTTTATTTTTTTACCCCGATACAATAAGGAAGGGAGTCATAAGTTTGACGTGCCTGTGCATTTGCGTATCTATCTGTGGCACCGTACAGCCCAAAAGGATAGACCGATTTAGATTTTTTTTTTGAAAGGGGAAGTGATCGAGAGTGTTCTTAGCTAGGTCGCGTCTTCGGATGACATTAATTAACAAATATACTAATAAAAACCTTTCAAACGTTTTTCGAGATATTTGGAGTGAAAATATACTGGAAAATTCAAATCTACAGTTCCAAAAGAATGAAATAAAATTTCTGCGTCTGATAAGATGTGTTTGGAACTTTCATGTAAAATAGCGCTCGAATTGTAACGTTTTTTAGCAAATGCGGCGAAAGCTTAAATCTACAGGATCGTAAACCAATGTCATTGTTGGATGGCGAGGAATGAAAACTTAATGATTTAAAATGTTTATCTGTTGCCAGTTTCTATTTGAAAACAATTAAAATACTTGTCATTGATTTTAGTATACGAATTTTCAATTTTCCTTCTTTATTCTGCTTTTGGGACTAGCAAATTTTACCCGTTAGGATTATCTTTCCTTTTCCGTGTTTCCCATGTCCTCTCGAAAACAATCACACATATTTAGATTTAAAATGCTCTTTGTCCAGAGAAGTTCGTTTCAATAAATCGGCAATTACCCAGATAACCACATACGTCCGCAGGATGTCCTATAAAGATCCCACAAATCCTATATAGGACATGTCCGTCGAAGGATCACAAAAGGCGCCCTTTGGATTGCCTACGTGGGACGAGTTCTCTCGAAATTTGAAAATCCCACATCTGAGTGTAGATGGACATCCAACAGGTATCCCATACAAGACAAACTACTAAAAGCCGTACAGAAAATAACAACGTTACAATGCACAAATAAGCAGGGATACTGCAGACACGTGTTTCGGCGTTACAAGGAACGCCTTTATCAATGCAAAAAAGTTGTGAGCTTATGTATGCACAGATGTCTGTGCATCCATAAGCTCACAACTTTTTTGCATTGATAAAGGCGTTCCTTGTAACGCCGAAACACGTGTCTGCAGTATCCCTGCTCATTTGTGCATTGTAACGTTGTTATTTTCTGTACATCTTTAGCACAAAGGTATTTGTAAACTTTACTAAAAGCCGGTTTTCCGCACATGCGCGCTAGCATAGCACATATGCTGTCGCCCGGCATTGGGATTATTTACACCACCATTTCGAAACGTGCGGCATGTTCTCTGTCTCGTGTTAAGCTTTTATGCTATAAATTTGCCAAGGTAAGTCTAACTATTACACATGTTTGTATTTAAAATTGTTTTTGAAGGATAAACATTAAACCAATGCAGCAGTAGGATATTGTTGAATAGAAAATTCTTTTCAAAAGAAACTTTTAGTACGATCTTTAAGAAAAAGCAGTTTAGCTTGAAATGCATTTTAGGTTTCGACATATTTAATGCTAATAGTTTACAGAATAAAGTAAAAAAGCTTGTTGTTTTCTTTCCTGTGTTTAAGCTTAAATATGAAGGCGGGGCGGACTGGTTGAAAGTATGAATTAAAAATAATCCATCTGTAAAGAATGGAAAGGATAGTTAGATATGATTTATAAAGGATTGAAAAGGATGGTCAGAGGAATCTATAAGGATTGAAAAGGACGGCCAGAGGATTTAACAAGAAGTTCTGTCAAGAACTAAACGAGCCTACTTTCCCGTACATCGACATCGGCATTCTAGCATCTAATCAATATTCTCTTGAATATCTGAAACTGAAAATTATGTCAAACATACCTTTATAGCACTTAAAGCTGATTTCTAAAAGCAAAATTTACCCCTCTCATCAGATGAAATGGACACGTAAAAAGTAAATAAACGAGTAAATAAAGTTTTGTCGCACCTTTTAAAGAATGTAACTGTTATAGTTCTTCCGTAGAAAAATTTCACAATCGTTTTCAAAAGAAAAAAAAATAATAAATAAAATAAAAGTAAAAATCTGGTATGGGCCCCACACTACTTCCTTTTACGTGTAAATTTCTTAGTAGTTGCCTTAAGTGTCAAAAAAAGTGCTTGGAGTGAGTAAGGTAACAATTCAAATATTTACTCCCCTAATCTGCCACGAAACAATGCAAAAAATATTTAACAATGGTTAATTTTCTAAATATTTTGTGATTTTAATATCATTCAGTGAATTTTTCGCAAAATATCGCCAATAGCGCCAAGTTGAACCCAAATTTAAAAAAAAAAAAATCGCCAAATTTGTCGCCAACTTGGCGATATGTCGCCAAGTTGGCGTCAAACACTTGGCGACCAAAAACTGGCGACATATCGCCAAGTGGTCGCGCCAATTCATATCACTTGCGTCTGCATTGAAATTAACATTGATTTACCCCAAAAAAGGGGTAAAACACCCCCTTGGGAACATTCAAATGCAACCACAAGGGGAGGTGCACAACTAGACCATACTCAGAGCCTACATACCAAGCTAGAAGTTTCTACGGTATATAGTTTTTGAGTTATGCGAGCCACATACGCACATACATCCGCACATACGTACATACAGACGTCACGAGAAAACTCGTCGTAATTAACTCGGGGGTGGTTGAAAAGAACTTTTCGGCTGCTTATATGTTGGTAGGTACATATGCACGTGCTGACAGGTCGAAAAAACTACGCGACATTCATTCAGGGGTGAGCAAAGTCAAAATTTAGACCGAAATTTGAGTGAAATTTTTTTCGTGATCACAATACTTCCTTTACTACGTAAAAGGAAGTAAAAAGAACATCAAAACACATTTTGTCAAAGAAAGAAAAAAAACCTCGTTCGTTAATAAAATGTCTCGAATTTTATTTTTAATCCGTTGCCAGTTGTTAAATATAAGTAAAGAATAAAATGCTCTAGTGAATGAACAATTTTTGCAATAAAAAAAAAAAATATCGTCTGCCAAAAAAAAAAAAAAAATAAATAAATAATTAATAATAATTAATTAAACAAAAAAAAATGAATAAATAAACAAAAAATCGTCTGCCCAGTCAGTCATTTTTTTCTGAGCCTGCATTTCCACCATGTTTGCGGAGTCGGAGTCGGAATCAGAGGCCTCACAGAAGATTTTTCAGAAAAGTACTTAACATACATTTTTTATCAAAACCGTTTTCTTACAAAGTTAGTTTGAAGGAAATCCGCCTTTAAGTTCAGAATCAACATTCAATTTAAATTTCCCAGTAGGCACTCAGGTTAAAAAATTTTCTGAACGGTTCATCATTGAACGAAAAATAGTTCAAATTGAAAAGTGAAATATGAGAATGAGTCTCTCCGAGATCTTTCGAACAAAAAAAGTTTATTCATTCAAACGGTTCACTTAAAAATTATTAGGTGGAGAAAGGTTTAGAAATCTTGAACGGTTCAATATTGAACGAAAAAAATGTTCACATTGAAAATGTAGATACGGAAATGAAGTATTCTTGATAAGATCTTTCGTATAAAAAAAAAGTTTATTCAATTCGGACGGTTCACTTAAAAGTTATTAGGTGGGGAAAGGTTGCTTGAACGGTTCAATGTTGAACCAAAAATGTTCAAATTTAAAATTTAAATACGGTAATAAAGTATCCTTGCCGAGATGCTTCGAAAAAAATAAAATTGTTTAAATCGGACTGTTCACTCAAAAGTTATTAGGGGTGACAGCTTGTTTGAACGGTTCAATGTTGAACGAAAAATTGTTCAAATCGAAAATGTAGATACGGGAATGAAGTATCCTTGAAAAGATCTTTCGAACAAAAAAAAGTTTGTTCAAATCGGACTGTTCATTCAAAAGTTAGTATCGCGGGACCGGTTGTTTGAACGGCTCAAAATTGAACCAAAAATTGTTCAAATCAAAAAATCAAATATGGGAATGAGCTGTACTCGCCGAGATCTTTCCAACAAAAAAATGTTTGTCCAAATCGGAATGTTTATTCAAAAGTTATTAGGGGGGGACAGACAGACCGACCGACAGACCGACACACAAATTCCCCATCTCAATACCCTACTTTCAAATTTTTAATTTTTCGATATTCATTTTACCGCTTTATTTTTTTAACTTGGCGATATTTTTTGGACTTGGCGATATTTTTTGGACTTGGCGATATTTTTTAGATGCATTAAGCTACTCTTAATACTTTTTTCGTCTTTCTTTTATTTTTAACGGGAAAGTAGGCTAAAAACTATTGAAAAGGATAGTCAAAGGACGTCCAGACGACTTGCTTAGGATAAAAAGGGATGGGCAAAGGAAGGCCAGACGGATCTGCGAAGGACGTCAGAGCATCCTATGACAGTCCAGCAGTAGTCTTAAGGATGCCCACAGGACGTGCCTAAGATTTAGAGTGTCCCGTGATCATCCTGCAGTTGTCCTGAAAATGTCCGTTTAAAACGTCCTGTGGACGTAAAAAAAGTGGATTTTGGATCACCTGCGGACGTCTGCAAGACGTTTTTCGGTAAATTTGGGATCTCCTGCGGAAATCAGAGAATCTTATGAATGAAGGCTTCTGGATGTCCAGTGGATATCCTTGTGTTATCTGGGTAGGGTTCAGGGGTTGCTTAATTTTTTTTTTTTTATTTAATCTTAGTACATCTGAGTATTTGTTTAAGGACTAGTTACGTTTTGAGTTATAATGATTAATCGAGTCTGATATTATTTTACGTCCTGACTTTTGCTCCGCGCTTTCAATTTACTAACGAAAGCTTAAATTGATATTCATTGATCCAACTTGAGTCACAACTCACCAAAAGCGGAAACCCGATTCCAGCATGCTTCACATATGTCACTCAAGTCCTCGTCTGATATTCCGCTCACTGCACTGACCTTCCTCATGCATTATTTATCTCCTGACAGATCTCATTTCTTTGCATTAGTGACTCTTTTTTACTCTCTGTCTCCATACGAAAACTATTTCCCGTTGTCAGATGTCAGAGTTTGGATATCTGTTATTTCTAAGTAAATAACGAAATTATTGAGATGTTGCAGCAATCAAAATATGCACCTGCAGCGGACAGGGCATTGTATTTTTAAACGTAGTAAAAACGTACTTTGTACTGCCCTTTCTAGGACGTCCACCGGTTCTGGAGTCTTCCACAGACAGGAGCGCCCCGATGGAAGGTCACGGGAGGTCATTGTGACCTCCCAATAATTTCCACATTCGGCACATTTTCCTGACGATTCGGCAAAACGAAGACAATATTGCAACATTGAGATTTTTTGTAGTTTTTAGTTTTTACAATTATTTTTTAAAAGATGCTTAATATTTTTTCCCATTAAATGTTATGCATGTACAACATGTGTGCATGCTTGTATTTATCATTCGGTAAAATTGGAACTTCATTCGGCAAATTGATAATTTTCCCCCTCCCAAAAATTTTAGCTAGGGGTACACCCCTTTCCACAGGATAGGTGCCCGGTGCTCCAATTCCTGGGACGTCCACTGGCAGCTGGTCCTTTGGGTGGTAGCGCCCATGTTCTGAACACACCCACGACCGCCTACACACACTTACATGCCAGCACACATACATACTCAGATATATCGCAATTCGTCGTTGCGAAAAACATAATTTGAATTCGTTGTGTCAAAATTCTTTTGCTTTTACTTTTATTTTTTATTCTTTTTTAAATTTTTTTTTATTTATTCTTTTATTTTGTATGCAGTTACACTGTTTGTGGAGGTACCGGTTTTGTGCAGGTGTAGGATTTTTTCTTTCTTTTTCACAAGTAATTGCAGTATGATTTGCCCCTGAAAAAGAGATAAATAGATACTTCGACAGATTAATGAAGACTTAATAGATGAATCCAGCATCATCATCGAGGAAGCGCACGTCAATTATCGAGATTTTTATACCGTAGCCAATGAAAATCAGTTTGATTGTGCAAGTGACCCCCAAGAAGAAGAAAAAAAGACTCATTTGATTTAATCACAGACCTGTTTTACATATTTATATAATTATGATTTAAAAAATACAAGAAAATGGGGAGGGAGGAAAGAAAAAGAGAGAGAGAGAGGTCTGCGTTTAACTCAATTTTATTTTACTCTTCTATCTTTCCAACCAGCTTGTGATTCGGGAATTAGGTCATGAAGTAAGGACAAAAAAAAAAAAAAATCCACTGTCGGCGATGAGGCGCCGAATTACGCGTTTGCGATCACGAGATCTTATTTAAGGACTGGTTTATTAGAAAGTCGGAGATCCGAGGATAAATTCGGATTATAACAAGAAGTTCTGTCAAGAACTAAACGAGCCTACTTTCCCGTACATCGACATCGGCATTCTAGCATCTGATCATTATTCTCTTGATTATCTAAGACTAAAAATTATGTCAAACATACCTTTTTAGCACTTGAAGCTGATTTCTAAAAGCAAAATGTACCCCTCTCATCAGATGAAATAGACACATAAAAAGTAAATAAATGAATAAATAAAGTTTTGTCGCACCTTTTAAAGAATGTAACTGTTACAGTTCTTCCGTAGAAAAATTCCTCAATTGTTTTCAAAAAAAAATTAAAAGTACAAAGTACATCAAAACACATTTTATCAAAGAAAGAAAAAAAAAAGAAAAAAAAAAACTCGCCCGTTGATAAAATGTCTCGAATTTCACTTTTAATCCGTTGCCAGTTGTTAAATATAAATAAAGAATAAAATGCCCTCGTGAATGAAACATTTTTGTTACAAAAAAAATCGTCTGCCAAAAAAAAAAAAAATAATAATAATAAATTCAATAAAACAAATGAATAAATAAACAAAAAATCGTCTGCACAGTCAGTCATTTTTTTTCGGACTGTTTACTCAAAAGTTATTAGGGGTGACAGCTTGCTTGAGCGGTTCAATGTTGAACGAAAAATTGTTCAAATCGGAAATGTAAATACGGGAATGAAGTATCCTTGAAAAGTTCTTTCCAACAAAAAAAAGTTTGTTCAAATCGGACTGTTCATTAAAAAGTTAGTATCGCGGGACCGGTTGTTTGAACGGCTCAAATTTGAACCAAAAATTGTTCAAATCAAAAAATCAAATATGGGAATGAGCTGTACTCGCCGAGATCTTTCCAACAAAAAAAAGTTTGTCCAAATCGGACTGTTCATTCAAAAGTTATTAGGGGGGGACAGACAGACCGACCGACCGACCGACCGACCGACACACAAATTCCCCATCTCAATACCCTACTTTCAAATTTTTAATTTTTCGATATTCATTTTACCTTTTTATTTTTTTCACTTGGCGATATTTTTTTTTGACTTGGCGATATTTTTTAACTTGGCGATATTTTTTGGACTTGGCGATATTTTTTAGATGCATTAAGCTACTTTTAATACTTTTTTCGTCTTTCTTTTATTTTTAACGGGAAAGTAGGCTAAAAAAGGACAAGAGAAAACGTTCGTTCTTGGTAAATTTATCCTGAAGATTTTCTGCTGCATTAACGGTGCCTTTTTTCTCTTCAGCCTACAGAGAAGGGGGGGGGGAGGGGGTTATGGCGCAAGTTGCGCCAGCAAAATTTTTTTGGGAGGATTTTTTAAACTAATTTAATTTTTCATGAAAATTATTTATTAATTTGTTTCTTTTAATTTAAATTATTTCTTTTTATTATTTATTATAATGAATTATTTATTTATTTATTTTGTGTGTGCTTGCTTGGAATGTCTGGATGAGAAAAAAAGCGATTCTATACTGCGCATAATTAGTACTTCTGAAAAAATTAATAATAAATAAAAAAATAATAGTTATAATTTAAAAAAATAAATAAATAAAATTAAAAAAATAAATAAAATAAAAAAGAGGGGTAAAAATAAAAAAATAAAAAGCACAAGAGGGTTGTGAAAAATTTGGGGGGGGGGGGGATTTGCGCCATTAAGCTTGGGGGGATGGCACCCCTGCTCTTAAGTGCACCTTGTGCCAGAATATCAGAAAACATTTATCTCCATATATTATTTCTCTAAGCCGAATCCTATACCCGGTCGAAACTCGCTCATTTCTTTATCGAATTGCAAGAAAATTTATGATTTTGAAGCTTAACCCGTGGGCTATTGACGAAAATTAGACCCACCCTCTAAAAAGTGTCGGTTCGTTTTTTATTCGAACTTCAGTTTTTGGGCACAAAATTGACTCTATCTAGCGAAATAATTGTCGTATCGTCTCCATTTTGATTTCATTCGAAAGATTAAAAAAAAATGCGTTCTTTAGAACGTTTCTCCGCTAGCGCCGCGTAACGAGAATCTCGAAAATCCACGTTTAAGCGACTTATAAGCGATTGAAGTTTGAAAAAGTTAAATTTTTTGCTCAACTGTTAAAATCGTTACATTGTTGTTCAAATCAATTTTAAATGCGACATTTCAAGCCAAGGCTTAGCTCGGTAAACCTTAATTGTAAATTTTATTGTTTCAAAATACTATGGTAGTTTTGCGATAACGTTAGTATTTAGTTTAGTAGTAGCCTTGGGTATTTGATTTTAATATAGGGTATCACTTTTGTAGTAGTTGTAAAAGTGAACGTGTCTTTGATCTTTTTGAAAAGTTGTCAGAACGACTGCAGTAGATGGCGATGTTGTGCAAATGAAGCCAATAAAAATTGTCGTATTAAATTTTAAGTTTAGAGTTTTTTTTTTTTTTTTTTTTTTTGCGGAATTCCGCACGGGTCACCTAGTTTCTCATTAAGGGTGAAAGAAGTAGGATTTGTAGCATGGGCCTCCATATGCGAAATTTAGGGGAGGGAGGCGGGCTCAAATATTTGACCAATGTTTAAGCTCTATATTTTTCACATGGAAAGAAATTTCAGTGCAGATTTGAGTTGTTAAAAGTTAACATTTTAAAAACTTGTTCATTAATGGCGGAAGAAGAAATGGTATAATATTTTTGCCGAAAAAAATATTTCCAAAAGCAATAAGTACTAATTTCGAAGGGGGGCTTGCGTCCCCATTTGCCCGCCCCCCCCCCCTGTATGGACGTCCATGCTTTGTAGTCAGAATAATTAAATAGATTAATTTTGCTGTAATTGCACGTAATAGACTTTTCTGCTATTGCTACGAAATTATTAGTGTCATTATTCTTTTAAGTATTAAATAAGTTAAAATTGCTACTTTTGGCAAAAAAAATTTGAGATAAACTTTTGAATTTGAAACAGTTTTGGAAACATTATATGTGACAAACAATGTAGTTATTTGAGGTAAGTTCGGCGAAAATATCATTTTAACATTTTGACAAAATTTACTTTAAAACGTAGAAAAAAAACAGGATATTGGCAAATCTTCTACGTATTTGTGCAAAAGGAAGGAATTATGCCACAGACCTCAAATTTTCAACGGAATTTCCATGCCGTCAATGGCACCTTTTCCGTCCTACCCGTTAGCGAAAATAGAAAAAGGAAATTTTAATAATTTGCTAAAAATCTCGAAAAAACTGCATTTTTTCCAAACTTCAACGCATTTGCGGCAGATCAAGAAATTGACCTAAATATTTCGAATTTTTCGTGTGAAGTTTTCTCCCCAAATGGCACCTTTTCCGCATTACCCATCATCGAAATTGAAAAAAAGTCTTTTTCGGTTCGGCCCATCCTACAGTCCCTGTCGTCTACGCTACAACCCAACACCGCATCAGTTGAGGGGAAGAGCTTAGAAGATTCACACAGGAAATTCTCCCTTCCCATAAGGCCCCATTCGTCCTTGATAAGATATCTTGTTTACCACGCTGACGTGTCCGCGACTCATGTCTGGAAGCTGGGAACAAAGAAATTATTCAAGAGAAGAATCTTAGATTTACTCCGTGAATAAAAGTGACTTGGAAGTTTCATTGCGTAAATATGCTTTTATTCTGTCTTACTGAAGTTCTTTACTTGAAAATCTTTAATTTGTGCTGTGAATAACTTCATTTGCACTTCGTTGTTGTACGCTTACCGTGAACTAACGGCTAAAGATTTTCGAATGTCGTGGGTGAATCGTGAGCAAAAAGCGTGTGGATAACAAATGGCTGAAATCGGCAGTTTTTGAACGGCAGCTTTTCTGGATTTTTCGTTTTTCTAAAAAAGGCAGCAATTCAATATGTGATGGAAAAGAAGTATTCTATGTGTAAAAAGTGGAATTGCAGCGTAGATGAATTAACTGTGTTAAATTTATAAGCCAGAGTGGAATCAATTAAATATCAGAATAGACCCTATTTTTTGGTGATTTTTCAGTAAAATAAATAGTTAACTATTTTTAAGTTCTATTTTTTTATGAAATAAGTTTTAGCTCTACTTTTTTGATTCAAAGATCAATTCTTACCAAGATTTTTTTTTTTTTTTCAAATTAGTCATTATTTCTAGAAGAAACAATATTTCTACGCATTGCTTCAGAATTAAAGTTTAGTCTGATTTTAAAGTTAATATTTTCGAATTTGCGAGTAACAAGTTTCGGAACTTCCGAAAAAGAAATGTCGAACAAGTAAATGAAACTGTGTTCTGTAAAATCTACGGTTCTTTTTCTTATTTTGAATGTTTGTAATAATACTGTAAAAACATCTAGGAATTGTAATGATATTGTAATCGTTCTCCTCAAGATACAGAACTATTTCAAACGTTTTTGTACCGAAAAAAAAACTGATGTGACTTACAAGGCATTGCATTTGCGTCGTATATATAATTCATAATTAGGCTTGCTTTAAAAACTACGAAATACTTTTTACGAAAAACTCAGATTTTCAGTGATTATTATGGAGCCGGTGCCTGTTGAAAAATCACCCACTCCTAGCTCAAATGACGAAGATAGAAGATACGTAAGCAGAGCTGTGGCATTTGTGATGGGACATGCACGTAACGGATTTGTTTCACTGTGTGCTGGTCTGGCGAATCTTTTCAAAGAAAAGGAAAAATTAAAAGACGAAGTCGAAGAACTGCAAAAGGAATTGGAAATCACCAGAAATGAACTCAGCGTGCACAAAGAATGCCACCCAGAAACATTCAAGTACTTGAAAGGCTGTTCCTGTGCGAATTGTCAGACGAAAAAACAGCAACAATTGCCGTCGATTCCCCCTCCATTACAAACTGGTGATAAAATTGTTGTTTCTGGAGAAATATGTGGGACTGTCTGTTACGTGGGGCACATAGATTCACTCGAGAAATGGGAAATATACGTTGGTTTGTGCGTAGATGAAGCGATAGGGGATACGGATGGTAATATTGGTGGGAAAATATATTTTAAGGTGCCAGCACGACATGGTTTAGTTGTTCCCCTCTCCCACGTGTGCTGCATTATGGAGTGAAATTAGTTCACGGAATTTAGGAGTGACACATATTTGTTTTGTTTTTGGACTATGAGTATTATCTTATGAAGTACTCTTATTTATTAAATGCATTCCAGGATCTGAAAACTATTTTTATATGATCCTATGTTGTATATTTTGGAAAAGAATTCAAGAACTGTTCTACCACTGATAGTAAAGTGTCATAACTTCATAGGTCAAGCCGGTCAAGCCTAAAGATAACTATTTTGAAAGGTGAAAATATTACAAAGTGAAGCAATGATGGCTTACATTCTTATGAAACTGGCTCAAAATTCCATTACTACTGCATATTCAACTTTAGTTATAAAACACATATTTGAGAATGTACACCTGAAAAAATGAGTCCTGTTTTTTTTAATTATTATGAAGTATAAAAATTGTATTTTCCAATAGAATCTGCACTTTGGCATTAATGCTAATTTTCAAAAGTTCAATAATTCGCACCATTTTAAATATTCTCCAGCATTCAATCTCTTGCATGATTTTGTTTGCAAATCTCATTAAAAAGTTTAGTGTAACAAATGAATATGAATTGTAAGTTTTAAATAAAACGTTGCTTCATATTTTTCCTGTCTGTTTTTTTCACTTTGCTATGAAATATGCATACTTTACTCCTGCAAATAGCAACCCTCGTAATAGACACAGACGGACATACAGGCAGACAGCCAGATATTCTCCAGAAATATTCAAAATAGACTCTCTACACCTCCAGGGCCGAATTTAGCTCCACAACGCCCCTAAACAGATTAAAATCTGCCCCCCTCCCCCCCCCCCCGTCCGAAAGAAGTACAATTCCTTGACTCGAAAAACGCAACTGAAGCCTCTAAAAAAGTTTGTCTTCAAAATCAAAATTTTCCATCTTCTGAAGAAATGATGACGTTTCATATTATTTAATTATGTGCTTTTTTTCACTGTTCCAGAAGACATTTTACTGTTCTAGGCTAGGAAACGATTCACATGACTCCAATTTAAATAATATTTACAGTATGTAAGAAAACATATTTACATATATCAATTAATAAATTATTATTATTATTATTTTCTCCTGTTCGCCTTCTATCTGTATATATAAAGATGATGGGCTCTGTTTGTTTGTACGTATGTTTGTGACCGATGGCCAGAAGCCCCACAGCACCTACCGACCTGAAACTTGGCATAAAAATTCGAACGCATCCCCGTGAAATGCACTTTCGAATTATTTTTTTAATTAATTCGTCTCATTTTTGGTGTATCCGGCATAATTTAGGGGGAAATTTTCCCTATCCCCCACGCTAAACATTACACATCGTTGGAAAGGGGGGGTTTTTTCTGAAAAAGAAAAGTTTTAGCACGTTTCTCTAGGTTAATTAGAACAGGAGATATTAATTAATCAAATTTAGTCACTTTTCAAGGCTTAACTCTATACGCAAAACTGAAACACTAGGTCCATTTTCTAGACAAACTGCTCTTTCTTCAGTGGTTTAAATTTGCGATTAGAGTTAAGCCTTGAAAAGTAATTAAATCTCCTGTTACTTACTTAACTTAATGTTTTTCTGATTTATTTGGCGCATTGTGATTCAAACTTCAACATGACTTTTAGTGGAATTTAAAAGGTCGTGGAGCACATTTGAATTAAAGAATGATAATTTTTCTTCAGAGGGTTGGAGTGAATTTAAATATATGCAGTTGACTTCCTTTACATTTTTTGCACGGGCGTCGCCGTGCGGGTACTGCTAGTAGTTTTATAAAATTCTTTCATTGTCTGAAGTCTTAAAACGGTTCTTTATAAAGACAACACAGATCAATTACTGCAAAATGTTATGAACATGAAAGCTAAAAAGTCAAAATATAATGATATAACCCTTTGCACTTGAGCGGCGCCCGGCCGATTCGAAGTGGCAACTCGATCGGCGCTGCTGCGGCGCCCGAGTGTTTTAAAACTTTAAATCGAACTACGCTGCTACGACGCTATGGTCTTTTGTAACTGGATCTCCTTATTTACAATATACGATAAGATAGTTTTCTCGGAAGTACTTTCGTGGACTAGGTTCTGCTTACATTGTAGCCAAATCTTACCTCAATTTAGTTAGTCTCAGCGTAGCATTCGCTTGAAACAGTCTTGGCAGTAATTACAGTATCTAACTAGCTGTCGTGGCCGTCACGAAACTTTCTTCTATATCTATCTTATGAATTCCGGTTACAAAATAAAATACGTACTCGCCCGAGTAATTGGAGACAGCTACAATTTCCCAATTATCGTAATAACCCTGCAAATTCAGAATCAACGAGCGAAATTGGAAATCATTGCAAAAGCCTTGTTTAGATAAATTGCAAACATTTTATTTGTTAGTAAAAAGAAATTGGCAACAGTTAAAAATTTCAAATCATTGAAAGTTTTCAGCTGTTTTGATAATTAAATAGCGTGAAAGCGATTTTTTAATGAATTAATTTTTCGCATTGTTGACTAAGCGCAAAGATCACCCCATCCTCCCCCTGAGGAGATTGGCGACAAAATTTAATCGATGCTTGCTTCCATATTGAGTTAGTGTTATTCCAAATTTCATTCAAATCGCAGCAATATTTCCCGAGATACAGTAGGTGCAATGACAAAATAAGCACTTTTGATTGCTCCACCCCCCTTTGAGATATTGACACACAAATTGAATCAGCACCTGTACTCAATAGGGTCTACCTATGGACCAATTTTCGTTTGATTCCGCCGGTTACTTCCTGAGATATGCGATTGCTCCACCCCCCTTGGAGATATTGACAAACAAATTGAATCAGCACCTGTACTCAGTAGGGTCTACCTATGGACCAATTTTCGTTTGATTCCGCCGGTTACTTCCTGAGATATAGCAATCACCCCCGCGCAGAACACGTGCGATTGCTCCACCCCCCTTGGAGATATTGACAAACAAATTGAATCAGCACCTGTACTCAGTAGGGTCTACCTATGGACCAATTTTCGTTTGATTCCGCCGGTTACTTCCTGAGATATAGCACTCACTCCCGCGCAGAACACGTGCGATTGCTCCACCCCCTTGGAGGAATTCGCTAAACAAAGTCAGGTGCACCAGTTCACATGGTGGTACATATGTGCAAAAATTTTTGTTCGATTTCATGCAGTAGTTTTTGCTCTAGCGCGGCCACAAAAACTGGTCACACACATACAGACTCACACACAGACACACACACACACAGACAGACATTTTCCAAAAATGGTCGAAATGGACTCAGCGCACCTCAAAACGTGCAAATCCGTCAAAATTCGACATTCGAAAATTTTCACGAAACCAATACTTTCTTCTATATATTAGATATAGAAGAAAGTAAAAAGTATTTGAACCCTAAAAATATGGAGGAAGTTCAGATCAGCTCGAGTTCTGACAAATTCGATTTTGCCGCTTTGGATGATGAACTTACATCGATTTCCGACGGATTACGCCGCGAAACGAAGGAATCCAGTGGTGAAGACAGAGATCCAGTAAAAGGTGTAAGACGACGGAAAATTAGAATTATAGAGAGCGACAGTGAAGCTGAGAGTGCAAGCAGTTCAACATGGGAACTTTGGATATTGTTTTACAAAATATCACACCAAAACTAATTACAAAGTGTAATATTTATTAAAATTTTGTAATACGTAATAAAATTTCTTGTTTTCGACACATAAATAAATAAACTAGTGAAATTTTATTATTTATATATGTTTATTTGCTTATAAATGTTTTTCAATTACTTGTAATGTGTTCGCCAAATTTGGCCGAAATCGTCTCGAGTTGCTGGTTCGCGCAAGCGAAAAAGGCCTCGAGTGCAAAGGGTTAAAATGGGGATGGGGAAAGGAAATGAGCAGTGACCGAGACTTGTTTCGAGTGCTCAGCATGGTTCACTCTAGTCTAGACAGAATCTTTACTTTCAGAAAAATTGCCTTCTTTAAATTGTTTTACTATTTGTTATCTTTTGCTCAAAAACACGTTTTGATTTAAAAAAAAAAAAAAAAAAAAAAAAAAAACAGATTGCATTCCGAACAACTTATATTTCTCGCATTCCTGGTTCACTTGACTGGTGTCAGTGAACCATCATCTTTTTGCACTGATGATGGGGCTTCATTTATAATAGCCCCGAAATAGCTATTTGCTAGAGCAGGGGTGGCCAACCCACGGCACGCGTGCCACAGGGTGGCACGGCAGGGTATTAAGAGTGGCACGGGAAGACTTATTGAAAATTTTTTAAAATCGAAAACATGAATGTCGCTTTCGGGATTTAGTTGTGTCCTCTCTACTTAATCTTTAAGAAAACTTTTTTAATCCTACTTAATTAATTGTAATTAATTAACATTTAATAATGAACATTGTGATTAATATATTGTCAGTCAAAAATATGGTGAAAGATAAGTTGCCTCTCAGCCGGCTGTGCAGGAAATTCGAAAAAGCAAAAACAAAAAAGGAAGATAAGTTTGGGCACAGAGGCCTTGTACGCCGGTGCTTATCTAAAGTAGGAACCATGACCCCTCCCTGAAACAACCAAATGTAGCTAAAACTGCAATTTTAAAATTTTTATTCGAAAAAATCGCCAAACACCCTGCATTTTCGCACCAGAATTGCTCTTTGGCCTCTCCCTTTCTGAAGAAGACCAAACCAGAAGCTGGATCTGGTCTTACTTGAATAGTTGGCAGCCAGGGTTGCCAGATTTAAAAACTGTAAATACGGGACAGGCTCTTGAGGGGAGGGGGTATTGAGAGATGAAGTCTAAAGGTTGAATTTTTACAACCTTGTCTTTAATATAAAAGGTTTCTCACAAATATAAATGAAGAAACAAACACACAAGGAATAAAAACTTCATGTTTTACCATTTCATTGTTATTTTTCGTTATGAATATTAGTGAGAAAAGGTTCAACATTAATTATTGTGAAAATTCGTATTTCCCTGCTATTAACCCCCTTTTTCCTGACGCAGGCCCGTCGTTTAAAATTTTGCCGGTGAGAGGGGACAAAAGGTAAATTGTACCAAATTTTTCAATGTAAAGTATAAAAAAAAGCAAAAGCCACGCTCACTTATATGTAAATACATTAAATTCCTAAAACCAGGGGGGAGGCCATTGACCCTCCGTCCTGATGTTCCAAATGATGGGCCTGTCATGGCGTGAAAGATATAATAGTCGCTTCTACTGATGACTAATGTTTAGTATGTACAATGGGGAAATTTGAATGCAAAATAATTTTAATGAATCATTAACAAACATTTTGATTACAATTCAGTAGACAGAATTAAATCTTACTACTTGAACGCACTATACGAACTTAACCTAAAGCAAATAAAAAAAAATCAATATTCAATATGTTTTGGGGAAAAACTGTACAGTTTTGTCAATATTATAGTATGATAATTATTCTTATTTGACGTCGGAAAATTTCTTTTAAAAAAAATCATATTTGCTGCTTAATTTTACTGCTGCAATGATTCTTTATAAGTTATGATGGTCTTTAGGTTTCCATAAAGTTCACTGTAATTTATATTTCTGTTGCTCATTGTAAAAATTATGTATCTTCATGTTTTTAAAATGCGCATTTGTTTGCTAAATGGAATAACATTTAGTTACATCTTTTAATATAAAAGCGAAGAGAAGCAAATTTCAAAAGATTGAATTTGATTGATTTAAAAACTCTGATGACTAATAGTTAACTGAACACATACACTGGCGGAAAAAAAAATCCCAACACCAAGAAAAAATTGCCGTAGAGTAACGAAATTTGGGTAATGCAATTGTCTAGTTAACATGTTTAATTGATTAAATGTACAAGCTCACTGACTAATTTAAGCTCAAGAAAATGCTGTGCAAATGTGAAATTATGTTAATTTAATAGAGGGTGTAACCTCCAGAATTTTGAAGGCAAGCCTGCAAGCGTGCATGCATTATGTCATACAGGTGCCGAATGTCACTTTGTGGTATGGAGTTCCATGCTTGTTGCACTTGCTGTGTCAATACTAGGACCGTCATTGCTGACTGTGGATGATGCTCGAGGTGCCATCCCATGATATCCCATACGTTATCAATTGGAGACAGATCTGTTGATTTTGCAGGTAGTGGTAACATGTCAGCACTCTGTAGAGCACATTGCGTTACAGCAGCGATGTGAGGGCGAGCGTTATCCGGTTGGAAAACGCCCCCTTGAATGCTACTCATGAAGGGCTGTACTACTGGTTAAATTAACAGACTGACGACAAATTTTCAGTCAGTGAGTTTGGGATAACCACAAGAATGCCCCTGCTGTCGTAGGAAATTGCTCCAGAGACCATAACTCCAAGTGTGAGTCCCGTGTGTCTAGGCCGTAGACCGCTTGGATATAGGCGGTCCCCTGGCCTCCTTCTGACCAATATACAGCCACCACTGGCACTAATTCAGAATCTGTTTTCATCAAAAATTACAACAGATCTCCACTCCGACCTCCAGTGAGCTCTGTCGTGGCACCACTGCCGTCGGAAAAGGCAATGGTTTGCAGTCAAAGGAATACCGGCTACAGGCTGCCTGGCTCGGAGCTGTCCTTGAAGTAAACAGTCTCTTACCGTTCCTTGGGTCACGACGGTACCAACTGCAGCTCGAATGTCAGCCGCAGATGCAGTACGATGCGCCACAGCAGTGCGCAAGATTCGGCGATCTTCCTTCTCAGTCGTGCCACGTGGCAGCTCGGAACTCGATCTTCTTGAGGTAGTACCATCCCTTGCCCATAGCTTCCAATAATCATGCATGGTGGAAACATTCCAACCCAAGTCTTTCTGCAATATCGCGAAATGAAAATCCACCTTCTAATAGCCAATTTGTACGATCTCGTTTAAACTCGGTGAGCTGTTGATAATGGCTTCTTTGTCTTCTTAAAAGGTATTCCTGGCTAACATGAACGCAATTCGTCCAATTTCACGGAAAAATAATACACACGAGCTTCACAACACGCTTTTAAAACAAGCCTTATTTGCATGTTCTGAGTGACGCCAGCTGCGCCACACTTATGCGCGGAACACGAAATTTCAATCGATGTCATCTTTTAGTTGTATAAACACGCCTACCAAATTTCGTTTATCTAACACAAGTCTTTCTTGGTGTTGGGATTTTTTTTTCCGCCAGTGTATATTTCTTTCATGATTGAAAAATTGAGAAGGGCTTTTTATATAATAAGGCTTAGTAAAATCATTTACAAGGACATATACCACTTTTACAACGAACGTTTGTTGAATTGATTGTCACAATAATTTCTGTTCTAAATGAATGGAACACCAACATTACTTCAGAACAGAAAAATATTATAATTCTTATCACTCTTTTTCACATTTTTTGTCTTACTTCATTTTTTTCTGAAAATAATGTTTCGTTTTGTAAAACGCTGCTTCTATCCAGAGTACGGGACTTTAGCCGTCCCGTATCAAGGTTCCCCGAGACACGGGACAATATTTCAAGAAACGGGACTGTCCCTTGAAATCCGGGACGTCTGCAACTCTGATAGCAACGTAGCCTAGCAACCGTTCCTGGTGGACAAACAACTCCATGTTTACCGTATCTGTAGCATGGTATTGCTAGTGCGCAGTTGTTTTTTTAGCCTTTTTTTAAGTGTAAAATGTATTCCGAGTCTTGTGAAAGCCTTCATAACGAAGAAAAAAGAAGATACATTGATAAAATCAACATAATTAACAATTAGGATCCGTATTTATTAAGGAAAAATGAATTTTAAACTGATGCGCGTTTAACTTGCCGTACAAATACAAAAAAATGAAAAAAAAAAGGATCGATAGATCCACAGTTTATGAATATTTAATGCATTAAGAACAATCAAATAATATCAAAACAAGCATATTAGCAGACAGTTTGTTGTCATTCTACTCAGTAGTTAAAAACACGGAGAGTTTAGTAAATAATAACTTTTTTAAATGATTGATGCGTTGAAAATGAAACATCAGTATGAAATACAAACAAAACAAGTCAAAACGGAGAAAAACCGGGCCAAAATAACAGTCAAATTTACAAGAAAAAAGATTACAGAGCAAATCATCGGTAAGAAAAGCAGACATTTCGAGTTTGTTTAGTTGTCATCATCACGTGGTGTTTGTTTGTCTACCAGGATGACGTCAGCTGCTACTGCCCTATATCACGATGCTATTTCTGCGAAGGACTTCTGTTACTAACCCTGTAGTGTACTTTTTATAAACTAATGTTCGTGTTTTGTTAGAGTTCTAATTAGACGAGCTATTCAAATACTTAGCTTCTCCACTATTTAGATTTACATAAAAAAAAAGTTTAATTTAAGAAAAAAATTGCTTTATCAGCTCTTAAAAAATGCGCCCCCCCCCTCCCCAGTTTATTTATTTTTTTTTCAGCTAGTTGAAAACACGAAAAGTGACACTCAGAGATTTTTTTTCTCAGAAAGTGGCACGCTTTCCAAAAAGGTTGGCCACCCCTGTGCTAGAGTTTTCTAACTCTTTTTGAACCTTTTATTTGTACTTTTAGACACGTTGTCTTGCATTTTTAACTTCATTAACTGTACAAAGTTTTCGACTGCTTTCTTACAAACTTATATTTATTCTTTTGCGTTATTTTGATCAAATCGTGTTTCGCAATCACGATGAGGAGGGGAAGGGGGCAACTCCTACTTCGCCAACTCAGTTTACTTTACAACGGCTCTGGGTTACACATGTTCCGGTTTGGAGGTTAACCAACGCGAAACCGCACGGTTTAGCTCCCAAATACGCTTTTTACTCTCAGGAGCGCCCCGAAGGGAGGTCCAAGGAGGTCACCGGGACCTCCCAAACATCTTCCTCATTCGGCAAAATCGGACAACGATTCGGCACATTCAGGGATAGTATTGAAATACTTTTTTGCAATCTTTCTTTTTTTTTTTTTTTTTTTTTTTTGTCATACATTTGTCATCTTCGAAAATGAGAAGATTCGATTAATAAAAATATATCTCATTCTTTTATTGACGTTATTTACTATTTTCCAAACCGTTTCTTTCCTTGGCGCCTTTCGGTTAATTCCATAGTGTGTGTAGCATGACCCCAGACAAGACGGATAATATATAGTGAAAATGCTGCAATGCATAAATGTTGCACTTTGAACGCAACGAACTCTAATATTATGTGCGGTGACTTCAGTTTTTATTTTTTTTTGCCTCACTAGCAGATTTTTCTCATTTCTCGCTCTGAAAAATATTATCTGCTTAACTTCATTTATTTAGTTCAATTTCTTGACTTTCTTCACTACGAAAAGAATCGACCGTCGAACTAGTTTAATATTGTTTTTCGTTTTAATTATAGTACTGAAATACATCTATCTGTTTTACTGAATTTATTGATTTTGCTTGCAATGAAAATAATTCGTAACCGATATAAAGTTGAGTGTTTAATTTGTGGAGCTAATTTTGATGACGATTATAAACGAAAACATGAGGAACTTTGCCACGGTGGAAGCCATATCTCCGTGAAACTTGCTGGAGCTCCAAAAAATCCATTTGATGCTGCAAGAAATAAAATTAATAAAGACTGCTTCAAGCAGCAAATTATCGCCACTAACGGTTAGTTTTAAATTGATTTTTTTAGCCTACTTTCCCGTTAAAAATAAAATAGACGAAAAAAGCATTAAAATTGGCTTAATGCATCTAAAAAATGTCGCCAAGTCCAAAAATATCGCCAAGTCCAAAAAATATAGCCAAGTCCAAAAAATATCGCCAAGTTCAAAAAATATCGCCTAGTAAAAAAAAGTCAAAAAGAAACAAAACAAGAAGTTCTGTCAAGAACTACACGAGCCTACTTTCCCGTACATCGACATCGGCATTCTAGCATCTAATCAATATTCTCTTGAATATATGAAACTGAAAATTATGTCAAACATACCTTTATAGCACTTAAAGCTGATTTCTAAAAGCAAAATATATACCCCTCTCATCAGATGAAATGGACACGTAAAAAGTAAATAAACGAGTAAATAAAGTTTTGTCGAACCTTTTAAAGAATGTAACTGTTATAGTTTTTCCGTAGAAAAATTTCACAATTGTTTTCAAAAGAAAAAAAAGAATAAATAAAATAAAAGTACGAAGAACATCAAAACACATTTTATCAAAGAAAGAAAAAAAACCTCGTTCGTTAATAAAATGTCTCGAATTTTATTTTTAATCCGTTGCCAGTTGTTAAATATAAATAAGGATGGGTATATTTTGCTTTCAGAAATCAGCTTTAAGTGCAAAAAGATATGTTTGACATAGGCAGGGATTCAAGTGAAACAGGCAATCGCAAATTACAATCGCGACTGGAAATGAATTGCATTAGAACGTTTCTTGATAAAAACATCGTGACGTCAGCGTGACGTTTGCCTATGAAAAACGAGCTAGATAAAACGTCACAGCCTACTTGGCGAATAAGAGGAGATCGCTGAGTGCTTGTGAGCTCTTATTGACTCCACCCGTAGTGACGTCATGCCAATTTAAGTTGATGATAATGTAATTCACTTCCAGTAGCGATTGCAATTCGAAGCGATCGCAGTGCTGTTTCACTTGAATCCCTGCCTAATTTTTAGTTTCAGATAATTAAGAGAATATTGATCAGATGCTACAATGCCGATGTCGATGTACGGGAAAGTAGGCTCGTTTAGTTCTTGACAGAACTTCTTGTTTCTTCCTCTTTTAATTTGTTTCAATGTATTTTTTACTCACTGATTTAAATCAATGGCCATAGGACTCCCACCAGTGGCGCGCGCAGACAAATAATTTCAGAGGGGGGGAGGGAATAAGCCAACACTCTTTGAGAGGAGGGGGCGGGGCACCTCATAAAATGTAGATTTTAAAAGTTATATGAATGTTAATTTTAGATGACAAAAATGCATCATTAAGAATATTTTTTTATCAGTGTAATTATTGTTAAAAAGTAAAGCGTTTCGATGAAAATGGAATATGATAAAGTTGAAATCTGAACATTTTTCTTTATTGAAGAATGTGTTCCTTAAACAAGTGTATGCAATATTTCCGCAAATTTGAACTTTAATAACATTAATTTTGCGATTTATTTTACTATATTCCTAATATCGGGTTTCAATCACATGTTTTTTGAAAATTATTTAACAGAATTAGATGAAAGAACAAAAGCATTAATCGGTGTTTCTGAAATATATTTGGAGTGAATGCCTAAAAAATTGAATTATATAAGATAACCATACACGTCACATACAGTGAAATGGAGAGATAAAAAAAAAAAGAGAAGGAATTTACTTTTTCCCCATTTCTTTTAATTTGTCTCCATACTTAATTCTATTTTCAAAAGAAATTCTCATGTCTTAATTTCATCAAGAAAGGAAAAAATAACTAAATAAAAATAAATAATTGATTTTAGCATTAAAACTTTAAAATTTTTTTGGAAAATTTCGGAGGGGGCTGCAGCCCTATCAGCCCACCCATTGAGTACGCCACTGACTTCCACACTTGAGAGCCTATCGCAATACATTTTGGGAGCCCCTTGTTTAGCAAGAACATTTTTTCGTGTGCAGTTTAAATTCCTTTCCGGGCTCTTATGTCACAGTTGCGACATGTGTGACTTGGTGAATCCGCCACCGACCTAAATAATTAGAAACAAATTAATGTCTTCGTTAAAGGTCGTCATGCCTTTAAAAACAATTTTGGCCATAAATTAATTTTAATCTTTGTTCAAATTGTTTTCAGACATTATGCTTTTTTCTTAGAATTTAATAAAATTAGTTTTCATCATTTTCAATAAATTATGCATGTAATATATGAAGAAATGGTGTTGAAAAAAAATCCCGTTATAATTTCGTTGATTCACCATTGAAAAATAAGCTACTAATGTCAGTATGTTTTAATCTGTATACATATATATAAGAAATCCAATCAATCGCTTTGACGATTCAGCCATCAACCCCGTTGTTAGTTATCAAAGTTCTTGTTTTTTTTTTTTTTTCTTTTTCTAAGTGATACCCATCGTCTTTTCTCACAAAGTAATGGTATAAGGTTTGTGTACATACTCGTATTTTTACTCATTCGGCAAATTTTGAAGTTCCATTCGGCAAATTGAGAATTTTCCCCCTCCCAAAAATTTAAGCTCGGGGCGCCCCTGTTTACTCTTATAACTGAATATTCGCTGAGAACTGAGCTTCAATCTTTGAGCGTTGACCACTTTGTCACAGCAGTCATCTTTATTAGTTTTAGCATCTTTATCTGTTGTATTTTTAAATTTATGAACTGAATAATTTCTTCTATGTCATACGTTCATTCACGTGAGTTTCTTACCAGTCCTCTTTCTTATGGTATTTTATTAAAATTGTTATTGAATTGCATTCCAAAATGTCTAAAGTTTCCACTTTCAAAAACTGTCCATTTTAAAAATATATATCACGTTTTAAAAACTTTTTGAAGATTTTTATGTTTTGGTTTTTAATTTAGCATGTTTCCTTTATTTAGAACAATTCAGATATTTCAGCTCGTTACTCATATTTGTTTGCCTCCAAGAATCAATAAAAACAAAAAACAATTTTTAAATATAATAATGATATGCAAAAGAGAAAATCACTGAAGAAACAACAACTGAATAAACTTCAGTAATAGTATGAACCAAAAAATCTTAATAGTCCAGGCTAGTGTCCATTGAAATGTCATGATACCTAAAATTTTTATATATATGACATTTTTTTATGGTTTCTATATGAATTTGACCTGCTGATTCCGAATCCATTGAGTGCCAGACGCTAAACCTTGAGCATTTTTGTCAAAATGGCGAAATCCAATATGGCTGCTATAAAAGGTATGAAGCAAATTAATGGAAACGTAAGTGCAATGAGACATGTTTTACAGTTAAAAATGATTGTACTCTTTAGTCAAAATACAATTTTATTAAAAATAAATATTTATGAAAAGTATACGAATAAAAAAATTTACCAAATAATAAAATTCAAGATGTCAGCCTAAAAAGATGTAAGGTTAAATTATCAAGTATTAATCAACTTTTAAACCGTAATGGACCTGAAAATGGAATATTTTAACCAAGATAAATGTTTAAAATGATATACAGGGATCATAAAAAATGTGATTTAGCCTAACAATAACACTAAAAATAATTAGGAATATTCCAAATTTAAGTTTCGGGTATTTGCTGGTTTAAACCCATTTCCTTGAAGAAACCAGTTTCTTTTACGAAAGAGCTTCCTATATTGATACAAGTTGCATGAACGCCAACTTCTCGCTGTTGTGAAAGGTATTTTTAGCTACCAGTTGGAAGGTATATCCAATATGTTTGTTTAGTGTTTCACCTTCAGTTCGATTACGGATTGTCCAGATTGACTTCAGCCAAATAACGGTATGTGCAATCTTTCGATGTTGTAGTTTTGCAAGAACTGCAATTTTATAAGCAACTCAGCTATTTGATTGCAATTTCTGCCTTAGCCAAATTTGTTAAACTGCTCCAGGAGCCGAACAGAAGAGTTTTTGGAAAGTTCCCAATTTCTTGCCGTAAAGTGACTGATTTTTATTTGGAAGGTTACAAAATTCTTTAGGAAGGTTACTTCCTTTCGCTAAGTAGTGAATCATTATCATATCAGCTTCTTCATGAGAAACAAATTCTTGTTGAATTCCAACACCAATTTAATCGGAAAAGGATTGGTGACAGTAATAATTACATATTGGCTTGGGGATAGAACACAGTCTGCTCACAACAAACTTAATTATTTGCGTCTTATTTGGTAAAACTTTCAGTACACAAAGTCCCTTTTAGAAAGTGGTGATTTTTCACTAAGTTGAAAAACACAATTTTCCCTTGTGTGGCTCGACGTTATAATGTAGTGCTAAATTTATGGTGTCTCTCAAGCAGATTGTGTACCGCTAGAATGGTTTGTATGACACCATCAATATAATTATCACGCAGCTGGCATTGCGGGTTAAGATACCGCCCACAATGTTGCACTTTCACCAAGAATGATAATTTTTGGACGACTCTTATTACCTACCCTGAAAACTGCTTTAAGTTTTGACTTTAGTGCAGATATATTTATACCTCTCTTATTTCAATCATCATCAAATAAAGCAGTAGGATGAGGAGCCAGTTCATGACTAAATAATTTCTGTAAGGAGACTTTCCCTTGATGAATAATTTAAACCATATACCATAATTATGTCCGGTGTATGATGTGAATCACAGATTTTAGTCCTTTGCGATGAACGTAACCATTTTTTAACCTTCTTAATGTTTAATGGAATCTTTGAGGCCACTTTTTCTGATATATATGCCACTGTGAATTGCCAATTTTACCCAAGTCCTCTATATTTGAAGTTATTAGTTTGCAATTCTTGCAAAACTACAACATCGAAAGATTACACATACCCTCATTTGGGTGAAGTTAATCTGTACAATCCGTAATCGAACTGAAGGCGAAACACTAAACAAACACATTGGATATACCTTCCAACTGGTAGCTAAAAATATCTTTCACAACAGCGAGAAGTCGGCGTTCGTGCAATTTGTATCAATATAGGAAGCTCTTTCGTAAAAAAAAAACTGGTTTCTTCAAGGAAACCGGCAAAATCCCGAAACTTAAATTTAGAATGTTTCTAATTATTTTTAGTGTTATTGTTAGGCTAAACTACATTTTTTATGATCCCTGTATATCATTTTAAACATTTATCTTTGTTAAAACATTCCATGTTCAGGTCCATTACGGTTTAAAAGTTGATTAATACTTGAAAATTTAACCTTACATCTTTTTAGGCTGACATCTTGAATTTTATTATTTGGTAATTTTTTTTATTCGTATACTTTTCATAAATATTTATTTTTACTAGAATTGTATTTTGACAAAAGAGTACAATCATTTTTAAGTGCAAAACATGTTTCATTGCGCTTACGTTTCCATTAATTTGCTTCGTACCTTTTATAGCAGCCATATTGGATTTCGCCATTTTGACAAAAATGCTCAAGGTTTAGCGTCTGTCACTCAACGGATTCGGAATCAGCAGGTCAAATTCATATAGAAACCATCAAAAAATGTCATATATATAAAAATTTTAGGTATATGGTCTTCTAGCCTGGACTATAAGACAAACTCCAATCTTGTTGCAATTTCTCTCCAAATGCATTGATACCTGGACCCGCATTTCGTCTTCACAATTTCTGTTTTACACTAATAGATCGACACGCTTGAAACATATTTTATTTTCATAACATGGTGCGAAAGTAAACGTTATTAAATAACAAGAAAAGGATGTCGCTATAGAAAATAAAAGAATACTAATGATTTTCTTTCAAGAATAATAATTTAAAAAAAAATAGTTAAAGCCAAATTTGGCACCCATGAAAATCAGTCTCCCTAGGCAGCTAGCTGCCTTGTCTATCTACTGGGAAACAGGGGTGCCTACAGGGGGGGAGTGGATTATGGCGCAAGTTGCGCCTTCAAAATTTTTGGGGTTTTTTTTAACTAATTTTATTTGTTTCCATTATTTATTAACCATTTTTTAATTTAAATTATTCTTTAATTTTTTTTTTTAATTTTAATTATTTCTTTTATTTACTTATTATTTATTTATTATTTGTGTGTGTGTGCGCGCTTGGAATGTCTGGAATAGAAAAAAAGCGATTATATTCTGCGCGTAATTATAGTACTTTTAAAAAATTAATAATACATAAAAAAATAAGTTACAATTTAAAAAAATAAATAAGTAATATTTAAAAAAAATTAAAAAATAAGGATAAAAATAAAGTACAAGAGGGTTGTGAAAAGTTTTGGGGGGAATTTGCGCCATTGAGCTTGGGAGGGATGGGCACCCCTGCTGGGAAATTACGCCCTGGCTTTAATCCGTCCTTTTCTTTTTCATTCGGGTCACTTTTCAGCTGAGCCCTTTTGCTGTGGTAAAAGCCTGCCCCCTGCCCCCCAGCCCACACATGGGGGGGGGGGCGTGGGATCCGTGAGAACTCGTATCTTCTTTCCCTACAATCTTCCATTTCATCCTTGGAAAGTTTCTTCGAAATTATTTTTTATGAAATTGATAACTATTATTTCCAGGAGTGCACCACCCCAATGGAGGTCATCAAGACCTCCTAAAAATCCCTATCTGGCCCATTTTGTTTGGGAAATTTGGAGACATAGCTACAATGTTGCAATTTTTAAATGTCTGAATGTCCCTTCGAATTAATTGTATGTATGTGTATACCTCCTTTTTTTATTTTTCGGGAAAATTTGGAATTCTATTCGATTAATTAAGAATTTCCCCCTTCCCGAAAATTTAATCTCAAGGCTCCCTTGATTTTGTTTTTCACTGTTTTCACATATTTCTCTTCAAAATAAATTTCAAACCTCAAAAAAAAAAAAAAAAAAAAGAAACCGTCAAGGAACATTTTTGCACCTTGAAGAAAATATGGGGTGATTCTACAAAAATGGGCAAATTTGTGTTCCATACTGATTGCTCTTTTTGTTTTTAATTTAATAAAAAACTATTTTGGGAATATTTTTTTGCGTCTTTTGTTCTATAATTTCCGTTATCAACAAGGTCAATATTTAATTATTATTCATTTAAAAAAAAGGATATTAGATTGAAATGTCATCCACATGCTCTGTCCCATAGGTGCAATTTTCACAATCAATGGAATATAGATTAAAAAAAAAAAATAAGTGATTTTTTTCTCGAGAGTTTTTTATTTATAAACATGAATGTGTGCAAGATGTAAATCACAAAAAAAGCAAAATAATATGAAAATAATATCTCTAAAAGTTAATCTAAACTTTGGCAGGGATTCAAGTGAAACAGGCAATCGCAAATTACAATCGCGACTGGAAATGAATTGCATTAGAACGTTTCTTGATAAAAACATCGTGACGTCAGCGTGACGTTTGCCTATGAAAAACGAGCTAGATAAAACGTCACAGCCTACTTGGCGAATAAGAGGAGATCGCTGAGTGCTTGTGAGCTCTTATTGACTCCACCCGTAGTGACGTCATGCCAATTTAAGTTGATGATAATGTAATTCACTTCCAGTAGCGATTGCAATTCGAAGCGATCGCAGTGCTGTTTCACTTGAATCCCTGCCTTTGTCCCAGCGATTATCAGTCATCTATATGTCTAAAAAGTATAGATATTTTTCTCTGAAATGTTTTATTCCAAAATCTGGCAACACATCTTAAAACAAAGCATGGAACTTTGTTATTCCTGGATGAGGATTAATTTTGCTGTTCTGCAATTACTTTTTGATAAAAAGCAAGCTAAACTCAACTTTCAAGGCAAGTGTTTTTTATCTTTGTCATTAACATGCCCCACAGAATGCATGTAAAATGTACATGTAAATAAATTTTGATAATGAATAATCCTAAGGCTTACATTTGTGGGTTCTAATTCGAAGTGAAGCCGAAAAATATTCAGATATGACTTTTTAAGAACACAATTACTTGTGTTTTGTCATTCACATGCCCTTTTTCTACTGTCATTCACATGCCCCAATTTAAGACACGTGGATGAATCAAAAGCCAAACTATGACAGTACAATGTTTAAAAATTATGTCTAACAGTTTACTGGTTAAAAAATTTCATTAATATACCTATTGTATTTGTGTTATTCACATACTTACTGTGTTATATTCACATACCCATTGTGTCATCCACATGCCCTTTTTATCATTCACATATGCCTTCAAAAAAATAAAAATCCAAAAATACAACAAAATACAAACATTTAAGCTCTGCTGATATTCTATTTTAATTATGTAACTTATCAAGTGCTTTGCTGATTTTTTTCAGATTTTTAATTTTAAATTAATTTTTTGAATTCTACATGTTAGAAATATTCCCGTATTTGTAGAATCACCCATGTGCAAATGTATTTTCTTGAATCCGAGATATATATCTCGGATTCTCAGTCCTCTTTTAAGGCTGGAAATAGGAGCTATTTTTGAATTTATCATTCAGCCAAAAGCCATTTCGCCTGTCGCCAGTCCATCTCTACACTGCCCATTTCCGCTGCTCTTACGATTCATTGCCTTTTCCGTTTTACTCGATCAGAGAGGAAACGAGAAATTAATTTTCACCACTCCGTCTTCTGTCAGACCTAAAGAGAGGTATTGTTGGTGCTCTACACCCCTAGAAATATCCCGATAATTAACTGAAAGCATGGAATTGGCTGAGACTGCAAACAATAAGGATCAAGTTGATGGGGCCTCATCTCAGGATACTGGAACTGCCAAATTCACCAGCGTGGAATTGGATGATGGCAAAGTGGACATCCAAGTGTCGAGTGTCAGCCGTGGCCTGAAAAAAAGTGAAGTCATGAAATATGCTGTCGATCCTTCGTGGGTGAAGTTGAGGATGTCTCTTTTTGTGCTTTTCTGGGTTTTTTGTGTTGCCCTGCTTGTCGCTTCTGTTGTCATAACAGTGCTAGCTCCTAAGTGCCCCTCAGCCCAGCAGCTAGAATGAATGGCATTTGCAAGGTAATATTTCCACCATTCAACCCTGTTGCAGCAATTTTATGTCAATAAATCAAGAACATTGTTGAAAACTTTTGCAAAGAACACCTAAAAGAATAATAATGCCATGCCTTTTCTTGAATATTTAGAAAGTTCGAAAATGCAGTAAATTTATTAAATTTCTGGATATAATTACAGCGTGGACTGAATGCGTTTTAAAATAGAGCTCTAAGCATTTTACTTGCTTGAAGTTGAAGTTATTTTTTAAACAAATGTGTACTTTAAAATTCTATTGATTTTTTTTCTTTCTGGAGATTTCGAATTTAAATATTATTTTGGAATAGAATAAACTCAAGTGTAGTTTTGTGTATGGAACTATCAACACAAGCATTTTTTTATTTAAGAAAAGAAATAGGAAAATAGTTCAAGAATAACTTTTGGGAAAATTACTCAAAAAATCCTCACAGGGACAACATTGAGGATTTTAGAAACAATTCATTTGAACAATAACATTTCTACTCAACAATTTTTTTTATTTTTTATACGTTTTATGATTCTTCTGATTATAAAAATAGTCGACTTGAAATGCTGTGTAGCAAACTACTTTATAAATAGTGTATAATCAAATGAAAGAAAAAGAAAAGAAAGAACGAAGTGTCAAAGAAAAGCAAGTAAGCATCTTTTTCGTGTTTTTTCCACAATTGCTCCTATCAGCATTGTATGAATGATTCTAAAAAAATATTTGTTTTTAATTTTATTATGGAATGTTTACGTCGGCTGAATTTCAACGTGACTTCAAAACTACATTAAAATTGCTTTTATTGCTTAACACTTTCTCTAAAACGTTTCCAACTTAGAATTTTGTTCCTAATCTTTAATGTATAAAGCAAATCGCATAGATACATCTTTTAAAATACATCATTTGTTAATTCAAGATATTTTCCAAGTATTTGTTTATTTTGTATTAGCTGTGTATGTCGTCTCTGTTCGATTAAAAATCACTAAATCTTGAGACAAAATTGACAGACTATTGGCACACTGTAAAAAATGAACTGTTGTTTTTACAGTATAATAGTGGCAGCCGTGGTTCCAATTTAAAACTGTTTAATGCACTGTAATAAACTGTAAAACTAACAATTTTACAGTTTCTCACCGTGAAGTTAGGAATTTCACAGTTTATTGCCGTAAAGTTAAGCTGTTTCATACTGTAAAAACAACAGTATAACACTGGCAGCAGAAGTTCCAGTTTAAAACTGTAAAGTGCAGGTAATAAACTGTTAAATTAATAATTTTAGTTTATCACTGTAAAACTAGCAATTTTAGTTTAGTTCTGTAAAAATAGCAATTTTACAGTTTAGTACTATGAAATTAGCTGTGTTATACTGCAAAAACAACATTCATTTTTTAGAGTGCAACCAATTAGAACAACTTTCGGTTTGTTTCTTCATGATTCATAAAAACTTATTGTACTGCTTGAAAGTTACATTAGTAAACTCACTTTTGCATTTGTTTTGATTGATTTTGAACACTTTTCATAACGGTTGAGAAATTCAAATCAAGATTAATGTTTTAAAAAGTTTAAAAATACTGAAAACAAAATTTTTGGACTATGGACTTTGGCTTAAGCACTCAAAATGTAATCTGTCTATACCTTTGTGCATAAATTCAAAGTTGAAAAGCACAAATGCGCAGGAAAACTGCAGACACGTGTTTCGTCGTTACAAGGAACGCCTTTTTCAATGTAAAAAATGTGAGTTTGTGCAGTGCAAAAAACACTGCAAAAAATGAACTGTTGTTTTCACAGTTTAATACTGTCAGCGGAGGTTCCAATTTAAAACTAAAATACACAGTAATAAACTGTAAAACTAGCCATTTTACAGTTTCTTACTCTAAAGTTAGCAATTTTACAGTTTATTGCCGTAAAATTTAGCTGTATTATTCTGTAAAATCAACAGTATAATACTGGCAGCAGAGGCTTCAGTTTAAAACTGTAAAATGCACGGTAATAAACTGTATCATTTGCCATTTTGCAGTTCATTATTGTAAAATTAGCAATTTTTAGTTTATTACTGTAAAATTAGATGCATTGTACAGTAAAAACAACATTCATTTTTTACATTGCATAAGCTCACAATTTTTTTGCATTGAAAAAAGCGTCCCTTGTAACACCGAAACACGTGTCTGCAATTTTCCTGTGTATTTGTGCGTTTCGACGTTGTATTTATGCTATTATGTCTTTTGTGTTGTTAGTAATTTCCTTTTTAGCCTACTTTCCCGTTTAAAACAAAAGAAAAACGTTAAGAGTATTAAAAGTGGCTTAAGCATCTAAAAAATGTCTCCAAGTCCAAAAAAAAAAGTCAAAAAGAAACAAAAACCTAAAATAAATATTGAAAAATTAAAAATTTGAAAGTAGGGTATTGAGATGGGGAATTTGAGAGTCGGTCGGTCTGTCTGTCGGTCTGTCTGTCCCCCCCCCCCTAGTAACTTTTGAATGAACATTCCGAATTGAACAAACTTTTTTTTGTTGGAAAGATCTCGCCGAGTACAGCTCATTCCCATATTTGATTTTTCAATTTGAACAATTTTTGGTTCAACTTTGAACCGTTCAAACAACCTGTCTCGCGATACTAACTTTTTAGTGAACAGTCCGATTTTAATAAACTTTTTTTTTGTTCGAAAGATCTTATCAAGGATACTTCATTCCCGTATTTACATTTCCAATTTGAACAATTTTTGGTTCAACATTGAACCGTTTAAACAAGCTGTCACCCCTGATAACTTTAGAGTGAACAGTCCAATTTAAACAAACTTTTTTTTTTTTTTGCTCGAAGGGTCTCAGCAAGGATACTTCATAACCGTATTGAAATTTTCCATTTGAACATTTTTTCGTTCAACATTGAACCGTTCAAGCAACCTTTCCCCACCTAATAACTTTTAAGTGAACCGTCCAAATTGAATAAACTTTTTTTTTTTCTTTTTTTTGTTCGAAAGATCTCGTACAGGCTCATTCCCATATTTCGCTGTTTGATTTGAACCATTTTTTGTTCAATGTTGAACCGTTCAGAAAAAGCTTAACATTAGAGCCTACGGGGAAATTTAAGTTGAATGTTGATCCTGAACTTAAAGGCGGATTTTTTTCAAACTAACTTTGTAAGAAACTGGTTTCGATAAATGATGTACTGTAAAGGAATTTTCTGAATAATCTTCTGTGAGGACTCTGATTCCGACTCCGACTCCGCTAACATGGCGGAAATGCAGGCTCAAAAAAAAAAAAAAAAAGACTGACTGTGCAGACGATTTTTTGTTCATTTATTCATTTGTTTTATTTTATTTATTTATTTATTTATTTTTTTGGGCAGACGATTTTTTTTTGTAACAAAAATTTTTCATTCACGAGAGCTTTTTATTCTTTATTTATATTTAACTACTGGCAACGGATTAAAAAGGAAATTCGAAACATTTTATTAACGGACGATTTTTTTTTTTCTTTTCTTTCTTTGATAAAATGTGTTTGATGTTCTTCGTACTTTTATTTATTTATTTTTTTTTAACGATTGAGGAATTTTTCCACGGAAGAACTGTAAAAGTTACATTCTTTAAAAGGTGCGAAAAACCTTTATTTTTTCAATCATTTTACTTTTTACATGTCTAATTCATCTGATGAGAGGGGTATATTTTGCTTTCAGAAATCAGCTTTAAGTACTAAAAAGGTATGTTTGACATAATTTTCAGTCTCACACAATCAAGAGAATAATGATCAGATGCTAGAATGCCGATGTCGATGTACGGGAAAGTAGGCTCGTTTAGTTCTTGACAGAACTTCTTGTTATTTCATGAAATCTGTTTTTATGCTACTTTGACGATGACTCCAAGCAAGAACGTTTGCTCTTCAGTGGGGTTGGAAAGACATGTTTTGTCGGTGCGAACAAGCAACGCCTCGTATATACTAAATGCCTACTACATTTGCTTCGCTACGGGAGGCATTGGTTCCACTTTGAGTTCTACCTTGCGGCAATCCGATGGTGCCGTTGTTATGGTGATAAATCCAAACAATATTCGAATGAAATTTTTTGATTACCTAAGTTTCAATTTAAATTTAGAATCAACCAATCGTTAATTTCTTTTGTCTCGAAAAACTCCGACAGATGGCAGTACGTTGTGAACTAAGGGAGAAATTTTGCTCTGTGCTAAAAAACAGAAAGCAGTAAATATTTAGTATTTAGGAGGCTTTGGAACAAGTCAGTTTTTAAAATGAGTAAGATAATCGTCTGAGTCAGAGAAAAAAATTGACACTGGAAACTCAAGTTTTCTCATTCTCGTGCTGAAAATTTCAACTTCTCCACACAGATATTCAAGTAGAAAAAGAAACTTGCATTTAATGTGAATCCAAGTTATAGTTATTTTTGACATTTCTTCTTTGATATATTTTATGCTGTTTCATTTTATTTATTTGTTTATTTTTAAGCAAGTGAGATAAATTACTGCTTTCACTAAGCCGTAGCTGGTTTTCGCTTCTTTAATGCGCTTTGAGATCGATACATAGCGAGTCACGTGATCCATTGCGATTGTGCGATGTATAAAATACATGAAAGGTAAATTCTGGCCTCAAAGCCAGACTGACATAAGTCACATTATCGTCTCTTTTCAGGCGAGCGCAAAAACGTTTGTTTGATGTCAAAGGATGGGACAGGCGCTCTTTTAAAGTTGCTAAATAATTGTAAAAGAATTTTAAACAGAATGTCGTTTTTTTTTTTGCTCAATGCGGAAAAAGATTCTACATATAATGCAGTAATACACTGAAAATTGCCATTTTTGTACTTACGCTAGTTTGACTCTGAGGCACAGAATTATTGAGAGCAAAAAAATCGCTTCTCTGCTGAATGCTTTTTTTTCAAATGTAAAATAATCCAAGAGCTATTAACGTCCAAAAAACCAGGGTTGCGGAGTCGAGGAAAAATGGTTGACTCCGACTCTGGGATTTTGAAACTTCCGACTCCGACACCGACTCCTGCGTTTTTTTAATTATGTATTTTTTTACTCAAATGTGAAGAGGGAAAAACCCCAAGCAAAGGTTGAAATATTAAGTCCATTTTTAAAAGTTTCATTTTTATTCATGGTCGTAGCCAGGACTCACTTTAGGGGGGGGGGTAGCAAGCTGGGGTATCCCAGTTGGAGGTCATGGGAGGTCATTGTGACCTCTCAAAAAGTTCAATTTTCTCAAGAATTCTCGCAGGTAATTTCACCACATTTACCGCAATTCTCGGAGGTCACTGTGACCTCCCAAAAAGTCCCTTTTCTCCAGAGCAAAAGACAAGTGCCGCTCTTGTCGTTTGACTCCGTACAAAACTAATCCTTTTCTTGTTAAATGGCCAGACTTTATTTTAACACATTGCATTTTTCCTGCAAATATTTTTTATTCATTTGCATAAGTCCAAAAATAGCAATTCGTTTCACAAAGCAGACCCCGCCATTTGGAAGCCCTTTTTAATGATCCTTGATGCTTAGGATTTGGATATTGGACACTGAAAATTTGTATCTGTTAGTTTCAAAGATATGTTTTCGCCTCCATAAAATTTCATCCAAATCGGAGGTGGTCGGAGTCGTAGTCGACAAGTTTTTCAGCGACTCCGACTCCTTTGGTCCAAAATCAGTCCGACTCCGCAGCCCTGCATAAAACAACTATTTTGAGCGTTTCCAATGTCTATGTATACAACATTATTTTTCTAGTTGAAATTGAAAAGCAGTCAAAAAGACTGCTTGGACAATCTAGTATTGACAGGATTTCGTGTGCTTTTTTATTAGTTCCGTCTCACTGTTGAACGATCGTATCTTTCAGTTCAACATGTATAAATCTCTGCAGCAATCAAATTTTCTTAGACTTCCCTGCACAGGAAGTATCTCTGTAAAAAAGCAATATTTACAGTGAAGCAAAATTAGCTTTTGATAATCAATGCAAACGTTGAAAAAAGTAATAATAAAATAAAATGATAATAATAATAATAATAAATAAATAAATGAATAAATAAGTAAAAAAATGACACATGAAATTAATGAGTTGAAATGGTGTAACTAAAGTTTCATTTTATAAACAAAAAATATATTTTTAATGTAACTAATAGTTCTTTTTTTTTTTTTTTTTTTGATCGCGCACCCTCAAACCTCGTGCCCCCCCCCCCCCCCCCCGCGACGCAGGGGCTACGGGGATGCTATTTATGCCACTGGGGAGCGGGGGATACGATTTGATCTATGTGAGTAAACATTTCCGCTCCTATTGCAAAATTTTTGATAACTTCTTTTCAAAAAGTTGTTATATTTTGGTTTGAATTCTATTATTTTTTTATTCGTATAAAAATGTGAACTATAACACTACAGTGAACTCTCACTTATACATCGCCTCCTGTATGCGCCATTTTCACTTATACGATGGTTTTCAATGTCCCAGCACATTCTATAGCATAATAATGATAATATCATTCGTTTACGCGTCGCTCTAAAGATAAATATTTCACTAATGCAGTAGCGTAGCTATGGGGTCCAGCGCCCGTGGCGGACTTCAGAAATTGCGCCCCTCCCCCCCCCTCCTCCCAAAAAATAAGGGTCGCCCTGGTGGGAGGTAATGAGAGGTCATACTGACCTCCTAAAATTTCTTTATTCTAAAAATATTGATTTATTCATTCGAAAAATTTGTAGAAAATATTGCAACTTTGATACCATTTTTCTTTCTTTAAGCGTTTTAACGATGCTCAGCTTGTTCGAATTATTACGTAAAATTTGAGTTTCATTAGACAATTTCATAATTTCCCTCTTTAAAGCAATTTTAGCTCGCTGCGTCCCAACTTTCCCTATCATTTCACATAAATTCAAGAAACCAATTGATTCTTGCAATTCGTTTCGCAACATAGTGTTTTTTTTCCTCATAACAGCTTTTATTTTAAATATAATTTTTTTAAACGATAGAAGAATGAATACAATAAACATAATTTGCGCATTAAAAATAAAAATCAAAGCATTAATTCTATTGCAATTAGGAAAGCAAAGAAAATATAGAAAGTGTAATTCATTTGAAATTGGCTTAATAAATGCGACTCCTTGCACACAGGCAAAATAAAAGCTTGCTATTTTAGGCCTCCAACTATTTTTTATAAATAAGACCTTTCATGCTTTGTATCTAAAATGTCCCAGAGAATAAATACCCTTTAAACAAACAAAATCGTTTTATTGTTACGCCGTTATTTGATAATGATATTACCTATGAGGGAGTTAAGATAAGCACTTGTTTCCTCCCTAGTTTTAAGAAGCTTACAAGATGCTTTTTTTTTTTTTAATACAGTGTATACAAAAAAGGGCCACCAATGGGGAAGGTATTAGCTGGTACCAAAACGATGGTATTCGGACTGAGAATGATAAAAGAAAAATGATTGGCGGGATTAGAAATTATATTTATCAATTCTTCCTAATAATACTAAAAAGGTAATGAGAATAAATAACAACAAAGTACTCTTACATTAAGGAAGTACTATAGTTTAGACGTGAGGTCACTTCATTAAAGCACATGTAAAATTGAAGAATTTCCTGAAACACGAAATCGAAACTCACTGACAAAGATTTTTTAAATTTATTTTTTAAAGATAGCATCTAACCTTCTATACCCAACCAATCACCGAAGCACAAACAGCGTTTAACAACGTTACTTGTTCAAAATTTCGCTCCGCTATTTATTGTTTCACTCGTTTGGGGAAGCTTCATTAACTGTGCTTTTGGTACGAATTTTTAAAATCGCGAAATTTGCAATAAATGTTTTTAAGAAACCTACCACTCCCGTTTTTGAGAACTAGGTACCTACATATTTTTCTCTCATTAATTTTTGCCACAGAAAAATTGTTACTAACAGCGGAGATGTTTTCTGTCATTATAAAATCGTGTTTTAAAAATCTATCCGAAATTGTTTCCATCAAAAGCTCCATGAATTTTGAAATCGTACAGCGTTATTTCTGAAGTATAGGGATTAGTAAGCTGAAGTGATATCGTTAAAAAAGCGGCAAGAAAGAAACAAAGAGAAAAGGTTTGTTTCTTTTAGTGGATAGAACCGACTGATTTCAAATCAGGCTATTAAATATACTCCAGGCTCCATATAACTAAATTATATCCCGCCAAATAGATTTAAACTAACATCAGTCAACCGATATGTACCAAAATAAACTTGCACATTCTGAATGGTTGGTGTTGTAGCGTGGGAGCGCAGTTTGCGCTACTTGGAGCAGTTTATTAAATTTTTGTCTTTTAGTCGGTTTGGACTTGACCAATTTTTTTTTTTTTTTTATCGTTCAAAATGCCGCCTCCCTGACTGCAGCGGCCGTGGCAAGAGCCACTCCTGCCAACCCCTAGCTACGCCACTGCATCACTTATGTGCCGAATTTTTTGTAAAAAATTTATTTTTTATTTTAAAAATAAGTATGTTTCTTCACTTTCTTCTTTAATCTTTCGCCTTTATTGCTCACGGAAGACCTTTTTTCGGTGTGAACTAGAATTCGGAGAGGGACAATTATCTATAATGTATCGTTTTAAAGGGAACAATTTGTGATTAGGTACGCTACAATTTTTGTTTTCTCTTTATCAGGAAATATTATCTCCTTGGAAAATTTCAATTATTGAAGGTTCTTGGCGCTATTTAAAAAGTCGCCAATTTGGTATACCTTGGATAATTCTGAACCCCTATCCCTTCCATAAATAAAGAAACCTACGTATTATCACTTTTGTGAAAGAGAAATTGTCGCCAAATGTTGAGGTATTATCTATGAAGCTGATTACTTTATTAAATTTATTATTTTATTTAGCTGATTTTTTTGGCAATCTGAAATCAATTTGAATATTATATTTGGCGCTAAATGTACACCATTCCGTATGGCGTTAAAATAATTTCCAACATTGCGGTATATCATAGCAAATATTATGGACATGAAAACGAACTATTGATTGGATGTTTGGCGAGAAAATATAGTAACATACTTTGATTGAAAACAGCAATAGGTATAAAGAACAAAATAGTGTTCGTCTGGAAAATAATGCATGACATCTAAGCCTCTACAAATCTAAAGGAGTTCCGAAATATGAAACTGAATCTCATTTGTTTTTCAAAAAAGATTGATCTGTTAATCAAATACCTTTTTTATCCTTCATACTTGAGTTAGTCATTGGGAAAATTTAAAAAAGATTAATCTGTTAATCAGATACCTTTTTTATCCTTTACTAGCTGCCAGGGCAGCTAGATTAGCTTCCTGCGGCATGTTGATGCATAAGTTCCCTCCTCTCTAACTTTTACCTCATTCTGAAGTTATATCATTTGATATAATTTAATGTTCATTCGATTTCAAGACATACCACGCACGTGGCCCGGCGTTGCATGGGCACTTCGTGCCCTGAAAGTAGTGAGAAAAAAATTTAAAGAAACTACTCCCCGCCAAGGCGGCTCGCTTACAAGCGCTTCACGCCTTTACTTTTTTCCTATATAAAAAAAATCATTCGAATTATTGAGATGCTTCACGCCTTCAAGATGGTGAGGAAAGTTTCAGTAAGTTCAGCTCGCTCAAAGGAAAAAAGCAGACATAGATACTCAGTTTTTAATATAAGTAGATGGCTCTTCAACAAATAAATGTTTCAAAATATTACCAGTAGCTAGCGATAAAAATTCTACGTAAGTGGCCCGCTTATGAGTTTCGTGTTTGATTTAGTTAAGCCTTCATTCAAAATTCTCATTATCATTGTTATTATACTGTTTCATAGCAACGACGGTTTGCAAGAATGGATTTCATATTTAATCATTTACTAGGTGACCCGTGCGGAATTCCGCAAAAAAAAAAAAAAAAAACTCTAAACTTAAAATTAAATACGACAATTTTTATTGGCTTCATTTGCACAACATCGCCATCTACTGCCGTCGTTCTGACAACTTTTCAAAGAGATCAAAGACACGTTCACTTTTACAACTACTACAAAAGTGATACATTATATTAAAATCAAATACCCAAGGCTACTACTAAACTAAATACTAACGTTATCGCAAAACTACCATAGTGTTTTGAAACAATAAAAGTTACAATTAAAGTTTACCGAGCTAAGCCTTGGCTTGAAATGTCGCATTTAAAATTGATTTGAACAACAATGTAACGATTTTGACAGTTGAGCAAAACATTTAACTTTTTCAAACTTCAATCGCTTATAAGTCGCTTAAACGTGGATTTTCGAGATTCTCGTTACGCGGCGCTAGCGGAGAAACGTTCTAAAGAACGCATTTTTTAAAATCTTTCGAATGAAATCAAAATGGAGACGATACGACAATTATTTCGCTAGATAGAGTCAATTTTGTGCCCAAAAATTGAAGTTCGAATAAAAAACGAACGGACACTTTTTAGAGGGTGGGTCTAATTTTCGTCAATAGCCCGCGGGATAAGTTTCAAAATCATAAATTTTCATGCAATTCGATAAAGAAATGAGCGAGTTTCGACCGGGTATAGGATTCGGCTTAGAGAAATAATATATGGAGATTAGGCTTAATCGCTTTAAACTTGACTACTTATTAATTGATATCTTCGCTAATTAAAATCGTATAATTATATCAATTGAAACTAAAGAAGCTTGAAAAATTACCTATCTATCGGTACCTGGTTCGACTTTCAGTTCATTGGCGTTCAGGAGAAAGAAGCGTGACATAGAAAGATAGTTAGAAAGAAAGATAGTTAGAAAGATACTCAGTTTTAATATAAGTAGACTAGCTGCTAGACGGCGTATCACGGCTGTAATGTAGTGAAGCAGTTTGAGAAAACTACTGCCACCAAGGCGCTCGCCTTTAAGAAATGAGGAAGTTAAACAGTTTACTCGCGTCAAGGCGGCTCGCTTTACAGTAGCGAGGAAGTTTCAATTCACTACTCGCCGCCAAGGCGGCTCGCCTTTAAAGTACCAAGGAAAAGTTTAATAAACTACTCCCCGCTAAAGCGGCTCGCTAAAAAGCTTTCCTGCATCAAAGAATCAATCGAATTATTGCACATGCTTCCTCAAAAATAAAGACGATGTCAAGTAGCGCATACTTAGCACTCTCCCTAAATTACAAATAAAATTCCTTTCCAAAAACAATTATTTCCAAACCGCTTTCTTCCGGTAAAATTAATTGCAAAATTCTAAACGAAAAAGTTCTTTTAATATTTGGATCGAAGCCAGAAAAAGTCCCTTCTAAAAACAGCAATTGCAATTTTATTTAAAAACACATTTTCAAAATGGTACCTGAGAAAAAATATGTCATTAATAATTAGAATAAAAACAATTGTTAGAACTTTGTTATAACACGTATTCAAAATGACAATGAAAAAAATAACACTCTTTCATTTTAAAAAGTTCAACTTAATTAACGTTTTAATTCAAAATCGCAACGGAAAGAAATAAATATCTTGGAATTTTAAATAGTTCAATAATTTAATTAACGTTTTAATTCAAAATGGCAACGGTAAGAAAAAATGTCTTGGAAGTTTAATCATTAATTAGGCTTAATCGCTTTAAATTCGACTACTTATTAATTAAACATTCGCTTTAAATTTGACTACTTATGGATCGCAGCCAGAAAAAGTCCCTTCTAAAAACAGCAATTGCAATTTTATTTAAAAACACATTTTCAAAATGGTACCTGAGAAAAAATATGTCATTAATAATTAGAATAAAAACAATTGTTAGAACTTTGTTATAACACGTATTTAAAATGACAATGGAAAAAAATAACACTCTTTCATTTTAAAAAGTTCAATTTAATTAACGTTTTAATTTAGGGTCGAATTCAAGTGAAACACCATTGCAGTCGCTTCGTGGCGATCGCATATTGCAACCGCTACTGTAAGTCGAATTCAAGTGAATTCGTTTCACTTGAATCCAAATTTTGGAATTTGCGATTGCATTGGTGAGTTGCGATCGTCCGTGTTTCACTTGAATTCCTGCCTTAAAATCGCAACGGAAAGAAATAAATATCTTGGAATTTTAAATAGTTCAATAATTTAATTAACATTTTAATTCAAAATGGCAACGGTAAGAAAAAATGTCTTGGAAGTTTAATCATTTATTAGGCTTAATCGCTTTAAATTTGACTACTTATTAATTGATATCTTCGCTAATTAAAATCGTATAATTATATAGATTGAAACTAAGGCAGGGATTCAAGTGAAACAGCACTGCGATCGCTTCGAATGCAATCGCTACTGGAAGTGAATTACATTATCATCAGCTTAACTTGTCACTGACGTCACTACGAGCGGAGCCAATAAGAGCTCACAAGCAGTCGGTCATCTCCTCTTATTCGCCAAGTAGGCTGTGACGTTTTATCTAGCTCGTTTTTCATGGGCAAACGTCACGATGAACGTTCTAATGTAATTCATTTCCAGTATCAAGAAACGTTCTAATGTAATTCATTTCCAGTAGCGATTGCAGTTTGCGATAGCCTGTTTCACTTGAATCCCTGCCTAATAAAGCCTGAAAAATTACCTATCTATCGGTACCTGGTTCGACTTTCAGGTCATTGGCGTTCAGGAGAAAGAAGCGTGACATAGAAAGATAGAAAGAAAGATAGAAAGAAAGATAGTTAGAAAGAAAGATAGTTAGAAAGATACTCAGTTTTTAATATAAGTAGACTAGCTGCCAGGGCAGCTAGATTAGCTTCCTGCGGCATGTTGATGCATAATGTCCCCCCGCCACCCAACTTTTACCTCATTCTGATGTGATATTATTTGATATAATTCAATTTTTATAAGATTTTAAGACATACTACGTACGTGGCCCACTAATGCCCAAGCAGCTAGCTGCGTGGCCCGGCGTTGCACGGGCGCTTTGCGCCTTTAAAGTGGTAAAGAATGTTTAAACAAAATACTCGCCGCCAATTCCGCTCGCGAACAGGCGCTTCACGCTTTTACTTTTTTTCTGCATCAAAAAAATCATTCGAATTATTGAGATGCTTCGCGCCTTCAAAATGGCGAGGAAAGTTACAGCAAGTTCTGCTCGCTCAAAGGAAAGAAGCAGACATAGATACTCAGCTTTTAATACTGTCGTCCCCGCTTAATCGGGTAACGGATAAATTAATACCCCGCTTAAAATATCCCGGAACCCATGCCATAGACTCAATGTTAAAGATCCCCGCTTCATCGAATACCCCGTTTAATCGAATAATATTTCTTGGAAACTATAGTATTCATTCAAGCGGGGCCGACAGTATAAGTAGATGGCTTTTCAACAAATGAATGTTTCAAAATATTACCAGTAGCTAGCGATAAAAATTCTATGTAAGTGGCCCGCTTATGAGTTTCGTGTTTGATTTAGTTAAGCCTTTATTCAAAATTCTCATTATCATTGTTATCACGGTTTCATAGCAACGACGGTTTGCAAGAATGGATTTCATATTTAATCATTTATTAGGCTTAATCGCTTTAAATTTGACTACTTATTAATTGATATCTTCGCTAATTAAAATCGTATAATTATATCGATTGAAACTAATGAAGCCTGAAAAATTACCTATCTATCGGTACCTGGTTCAACTTTCAGGTCATTGGCGTTCAGGAGAAAGAAGCGTGACATAGAAAGATAGTTAGAAAGAAAGATAGTTAGAAAGATACTCAGTTTTTAATATAAGTAGACTAGCTGCCAGGGCAGCTAGATTAGCTTCCTGCGGCATGTTGATGCATAACGTCTCCCCTCTCTAACTTTTACCTCATTCTGAAGTTATATTATTTGATATAATTTAATGTTCATTCGATTTCAAGACATACCACGCACGTGGCCCGTTGTTGCACGGGCACTTCGTGCCTTTAAAGTAGTGAGAAAAATTTCAAGAAAGTACTCCCCGCCAAGGCGGCTCGCTAATAGGCGCTTCACGCCTTTACTTTTTTCCTATATAAAAAAATCATTCGAATTATTGAGATGCTTCGCGCTTTCAAGATGGTGAGGAGAGTTTCAGTAAGTTCAGCTCGCTCAAAGCAAAAAAGCAGACATAGACACTCAGTTTTTAATATAAGTAGATGGCTTTTCAACAAATGAATGTTTCAAAATATTACAAGTAGCTAGCAATAAAAATTCTACGTAAGTGGCCCGCTTATGAGTTTCGTGTTCGATTTAGTTAAGCCTTCATTCAAAATTCTCATTATCATTGTTACACTGTTTCATAGCAACGACGGTTTGCAAGAATGAATTTCATATTTAATCATTTATTAGGCTTAATCGCTATAAATTTGACTACTTATTAATTAATATCTTCGCTAATTAAAATCGTATAATTATATAGATTGAAACTAATGAAGCCTGAAAAATTACCTATCTATCGGTACCTGGTTCGACTTTCAGTTCATTGGCGTTCAGGAGAAAGAAGCGTGACATAGAAAGATAGAAAGATAGTTAGAAAGATACTCAGTTTTTAATATAAGTAGACTAGCTGCCAGGGCAGCTAGATTAGCTTCCTGCGGCATGTTGATGCATAACGTCCCCCCTCTCTAACTTTTACCTCATTCTGAAGTTTTATTTGATATAATTTAATGTTCATTCGATTTCAAGACGTACCACGAACGTGGCCCGGCGTTGCACGGGCACTTCGTGCCCTGAAAGTAGTGAGGAAAATGTCAAGAAACTACTCCCCGCCAAGGCGGCTCGCTAACAGGCGCTTCACGCCTTTACTTTTTTCCTGTATAAAAAAAATCATTCGAATTATTGAGATGCTTCGCGCCTTCAAGATGGTGAGGAAAGTTTCAGTAAGTTCAGCTCAGGCGCGGATCCAGAGTGGGGTCATGGGGATCATGACCCCCCCCCCCCTTAACCGACCAAATATAGCAAAAAATTGCATTTTTGGGACTTATTTTACGAAAAAACTGCCAAACCACCCCATTTTTGCACAAAAATTGCACTTTGACCCCCCTTTCCGAAAATGACCCCCTCCTTAACCAGAAGCTGGATCCGCCCTTGGTTCAGCTCGCTCAAAGGAGAAAAAGCAGACATTGATACTCAGTTTTTAATATAAGTAGACTAGCTGCCAGGGCAGCTAGATTAGCTTCCTGCGGCATGTTGATGCATAACGTCCCCCCTCTCTAACTTTTACCTCATTCTGAAGTTTTATTTGATATAATTTAATGTTCATTCGATTTCAAGACGTACCACGAACGTGGCCCGGCGTTGCACGGGCACTTCGTGCCCTGAAAGTAGTGAGGAAAATGTCAAGAAACTACTCCCCGCCAAGGCGGCTCGCTAACAGGCGCTTCACGCCTTTACTTTTTTCCTGTATAAAAAAAATCATTCGAATTATTGAGATGCTTCGCGCCTTCAAGATGGTGAGGAAAGTTTCAGTAAGTTCAGCTCAGGCGCGGATCCAGAGTGGGGTCATGGGGATCATGAACCCCCCCCCCCTTAACCGACCAAATATAGCAAAAAATTGCATTTTTGGGACTTATTTTACGAAAAAACTGCCAAACCACCCCATTTTTGCACAAAAATTGCACTTTGACCCCCCCTTTCCGAAAATGACCCCCTCCTTAACCAGAAGCTGGATCCGCCCTTGGTTCAGCTCGCTCAAAGGAGAAAAAGCAGACATTGATACTCAGTTTTTAATATAAGTAGATGGCTCTTCAACAAATGAATGTTTCAAAATATTACAAGTAGCTAGCGATAAAAATACTATGTAAGTCGCCCGCTTATGAGTTTCGTGTTTGATTTAGTTAAGCCTTCATTCAAAATTCTCATTTTCATTTTTATTATTGTTTCATGGCATGGCAACCACGTTTTGCAATGCAAGAATGGATTTCATATTTAATCATTTATTAGGCTTAATCGCTTTAAACTTGACTACTTATTAATTGATATCTTCGCTAATTAAAATCGTATAATTATATAGATTGAAACTAATGAAGCTTGAAAAATTACCTATCTATCGGTACCTGGTTCGACTTTCAGTTCATTGGCGTTCAGGAGAAAGAATCGTGACATAGAAAGATAGTTAGAAAGAAAGATAGTTAGAAAGAAAGATAGTTAGAAAGATAGTTAGAAAGATACTCAGTTTTTAATATAAGTAGATGGCTCTTCAACAAATGAATGTTTCAAATAATTACAAGTAGCTAGCGATAAAAATACTATGTAAGTCGCCCGCTTATGAGTTTCGTGTTTGATTTAGTTAAGCCTTCATTCAAAATTCTCATTTTCATTTTTATTATTGTTTCATGGCATGGCAACCACGTTTTGCAATGCAAGAATGGATTTCATATTTAATCATTTATTAGGCTTAATCGCTTTAAACTTGACTACTTATTAATTGATATCTTCGCTAATTAAAATCGTATAATTATATAGATTGAAACTAATGAAGCTTGAAAAATTACCTATCTATCGGTACCTGGTTCGACTTTCAGTTCATTGGCGTTCAGGAGAAAGAAGCGTGACATAGAAAGATAGTTAGAAAGAAAGATAGTTAGAAAGAAAGATAGTTAGAAAGATAGTTAGAAAGATAGTTAGAAAGATACTCAGTTTTTAATATAAGTAGATTATTAACCGACTTCAACAAAAGAGGAGGTTATACAATTCGTCGGAGAATTTTTTTTTTTTCGGTATGTTACAAGATTACTCGAAGATGCCTGGTCCGATTTCAAAAATTCTTTTTTTGTTAGAAAGGTCTTTCTTTCCGATTGGTCCCATCCTCTCGTGGTCCGGGTTCGATAACGGGAACCTGCAGAAATCTTTCAAAAAAGAAATAGGGATCACAGTAATCGTAATAATGACCATTTTGAACGCCAGGCTTCTCTGGATTGCATAATGAAATTCATTTCTATGGACTTTTTGAAAATTTTAAACCGAGTATCTTTCTATGTCCTGCTTTTTTCTCCTTAACTCCAACGAACTGAAAGTCGTACCAGGTACTAATTGATTCGTAATATTTCAGGTTTTATTAGTCTTTAATTTACATAAGTTTTGATAAAGGAATTCTGAAGAAAGTGAGGAAAATCTCCAAATTTTTGCTCAAATTTAAAGCGATTTGTCCTAAATGATTAAATATGAAATACATTGTTACAAAACGTGATTGATATGAAACAGTTATTATAATGATAATGAAAATTTTGAATGAAGGCTTAACTGAAGCAAACATGAAACTCATTAGCGTGCCACGTACGTAATACGTCGTAAAATTTTATGAACCGCCAGCATCTAGTGTTGTTTTGAAATATAAATTAGTTGAAAAGCCGTTAATATTTAGCCTTTGATTAAACTAGTACACAAATAAATACCAGAGAATAACAAGGATTATTTTTTAGTGTCAATCGTTTAAAATTTTAGACGGGTTGATACTTTCTTTCTTTTTTTTCCTTACATAGTTTATTTTATGAAGCATTTGCTTAAGCAAATTAGGTGAAGTTTTGTAATGGAAACATTACCTTATTTCATATGTACATTTACACTAAAAAGAATAAAATAAAATATTTTTGGAAAAAAAATTGAACCGACTTCGGAACTTCACTCGGCAAGTGCTCTAAAAAGTAAAAAATAATTTTATTCTTTGAACACCATCGACACTACATTTAAACATAAGTTTTGAAGTCGGTGCAAAAACTATAAGTGAAATGATGTTTATCTACATTTTGCGAACATTTTTCAGAGAAACCATTGATAATTAAGAGCTGAATATTTGTACCATTGCATAAATATGTGGTTGTCAATGTAGTGTATGCGAATGCGATTAAAGAACCTGGATTCATTGCAATTTATATATATATAGTTAAATTATAGTTTCGTTTGATTCTATATAGTGTTTTTGCACCGACTTCAAAACTTATGTTTAAATGTAGTGTCGATGGTGTTCAAAGAATAAAATTATTTTTTACTTTTTAGAGCACTTGTCGAGTGAAGTTCCGAAGTCGGTTCAATTTTTTTTCCAAAAATATTTTATACTTGAGATAGTTATTGGGAAAACTTACATTATTGAAGGCTCTTGGCGCGATTTAAAAGATCGCCAAATTTACGGTAGCAAGCAATTTCTAACTATCTGCCAGAGAGTTGAGTTGATACACTAAATTCTCGATTGGTTAGATGAAAGCCTTCGAAAATGTCGTTTTAAATTGCAATTACAAAGACAGAATCAGGTCTAAAATTGAAATAAAAAAATAACTACCCATCGGATTTTGTTGAAACTGGTCTCTAAACCTTCCCAGTACCAAAAGGAACAAACGGTGAAAATTTCAGCCAAATCTCCCGAGTAGTTTCTGAGATCTTCACACATACACACACATTTGCCAACATTCATTTTTATATGTATAGAATAACTTTTCAGTTGTTAATTTATTTTTTCCCGTTTTTATCAAAATGCTTTACCTCTTGGCCACAACAATAATTTTAATGCTAAAAAAAATTTCACGATGTATTTTTGTCATCTTAAATTAGCATTGATATCAAAAATTCGAAAAATTTACTTTTCTTAGCTACATTTTTAGGTACCCTGCCTTTTTCTCAAGTCTCGGCTCAGCCCCCCCCCCCTGAAATGATTTGTCTGCGTACGCCACTGACTGGGGACCATATTTTGACAAATTGGGAATATTTAGTTAAACAGTTCTGTTCTAATTTTCTTTTGATTCTGTCTAAAAAATTCGCGTTGGTTTTGAAAAATATTTATATTTTAAGGCACTAAGTTGGAAAACACATTGTGATATCTTTATGAATGAAGTTTTTAATTAATCAGCAGCTATGTTGGTTAATTTAGCTAAGGAGCTGCCCATAAATGTCATATTTCTTTCTCAACATTTTTGATGATATCAAATAATTGTGTTGAATTAGAAACAAAATAATAGATAAATAAATGAACAAAAATTGAAAATTAAATTTTTATGAAATCCTGCTACGGATAATCTAGAAGGGGAACGTAGGACTTTTTGCACCGTTTGTTAAAATCCTAATGTATTTTACCCCCCCCCCCCCCAAAAAAAAAATCAGGGCCATAACCAGACTGTTGTTTCAGGGAGGGTTTTACCAACTCCTTTCTGTGTATGATAAATTAAATTTAACTATACAGGGTGTCCACTCCTATCGTGGCCCAATAGCTAATTTCTAAACCGTTAGAGATAAGCATCTAGTTTATTTAGGAAAAAATCTCTGAATTACGAAAGGAATTCGGTCTACGAAATGTTTTTCAAAAAAATAAAATTTTGAAAGAGTTACGAAATTTAAATTTTTGTACAGCCCCCCAGTCCTATCAATCATATTTAGTAAAACATTCTTGACACTGCAACGTTTAAAACTAAAAAAATCACTGTTCTACGACAAAAATTGACCGAGTTATGACGTTTTGAAAAATCAAGATTTTGAAATATTTCGCATGTGGTCCCTTAAGCGATCTCTCGATGACGTCATGAAATAATGCAAAATCTTGATTTTTCAAAACGTCATAACTCGGTCAATTTTTGTCGTAGAACAGTGATTTTTTTAAAGTTTTAAACGTTACAGTGTCAAGAATGTTGAACTAAATATGATTGATAGGACTGAGGGGCTGTATAAAAATTTAAGTTTCGTAACTGTTTCAAAATATGATTTTTTTGAAAAACATTTCGTAGCCCAAATTTCTTTCGAAATTTAGAGTTTTTCCCTAAATAAACTATATGCTTATCTCTAACGGTTTAGAAATTAGCTATTGGGCCACGATAGGAGTGGACACCCTGTATACATTAAATTTGATTTCAGTTTTATATTCTACTAGCTGACCCGGCGAACTGTGTTCCGCCTTAAAGGCAATAAATAAGAAAATTTTTTAATTTATTAAGTTTTTTATTATTAGAAAATACAAAAAAAAAAAAAGTACCTACATTAATCATTCGTTATTGTTTCTGTATTTTAGTACATAGGTTGCTCTTCACTAAAGTATCTTCTGATGCACAACATTTTTTGTTTTATTATCAGGCGCAAAAAGAAACAACGCAGATGGTCTTCCGACCCGTAAACATGCCACATGTAATTGACCATGGGAAAAACAGTGATGTTCTAGATTCAAACCACAAACTTTTAAGGATTGGCCTTGTGATTTGTTAAAGGTCATGACAAATGCAAGACGGATCGGAAATTGAAGTCTTTTAAATTCAAACAGCATATCGGTTGGGATCATCGGGATCCTAGGAATCAGCAATCGTTTCTGACAGCTTATCACATATAAATTTCAAGGAAAGTAACGCGTATGTTTATAATTTACTTCAAAAAAAAGTCAAATAACACTCAACGCACCGCTAACTTACAACCTGTTTGCTGCGCACCGGAAGCTGCAGAACGTGTGCTTTATGTCGCTCAGCGATGGAGGTGTCAAAAAAGGCTTAGTAAAAAGGCTTAGTTAATAAGACAGTTTTTCTATTTATGTAACTGACACACATTAATTATAGCCTATGTCCGTCTCCTGGCTCTAAGCTACCTACCCAACAATTTTTAGCCACATCGGTACAGCCGTTCTTGACTTATAAGTAGTGTAACTAACACGACTTTCTTTTATATATATATAGAAGATAGAATAGTAGTGAGAAGAACAACCTCTTTAACTGCAGTGCAAGAGCCATCCCACCAAGCGCTTTCTACCTCTCAGCCTCAGAGGCGTAAAAATTCTTAAGTGACAATCGTTTCTGACAGCTTATCACATATAATTTTAAAGGAAATAACGAGTTTGCTTATAATTTACTTCACAAAAAAGTCAAATAACACTCAACGCACCGCTAACTTACAACCTATTTGCCGCACACCGGAAGCTGCAGAACGTGTGCTTTATGTCGCTCAGCCATGGAGGTGTCAAAAAAGGCTTAGTAAAAAGGCTTAGTTAATAAGACAGTTTTTCCATTTATGTAACTGACACACATTAATTATAGCCTATGTCCGTCTCCTGGCTCTAAGCTACCTACCCAACAATTTTTAGCCACATCGGTACAGCCGTTCTTGACTTATAAGTAGTGTAACTAACACGACTTTCTTTTATATATATAGATAGAAGAAGATGGAATAGTAGTGAGAAGAACAACCTCTTTAACTGCAGTGCAGGAGCCATCCCATCAAGCGCTTTTTACCTCTCAGCCACAGAGGTGTAAAAACTCTTAAGTGACAATCGTCTCTGATAGCTTATCACATATAATTTTAAAGGAAATAACGCGTTTGCTTATAATTTACTTCACAAAAAAGTCAAATAACACTCAACGCACCGCTAACTTACAACCTATTTGCTGCGCACAGGAAGCTGCAGAACGTGTGCTTTATGTCGCTCAGCCATGAAGGTGTCAAAAAAGGCTTAGTAAAAAGGCTTAGTCAATAAGACAGTTTTTCTATTTATGTAACTGACACACATTAATTATAGCCTATGTCCGTCTCCTGGCTCTAAGCTACCTACCCAACAATTTTTAGCCACATCGGTAGAACCGTTCTTGAGTTATAAGTAGTGTAACTAACACGACTTTAAATATATATAAAAGAAAGTCGTGTTAGTTACACTACTTATAACTCAAGAACGGCTGTACCGATATAGCCAAAAATTGGTGGGTAGGTATCTTAGAGCCAGGAGACGGACATAGGCTATAATTTATGTGTGTCAGTTACATAAATAGAAAAACTGTCTTACTGACTAAGCCTTTTTTGACACCTCCATGGCTGAGCGGCATAAAGCACATGTTCTGGCAGTTTCCGGTGCGCAGCAAACAAGTTGTAAATTAGCGGTGCGTTGAGTGTTATTTGACTTTTTTGTGAAGTAAATTAAAACAAACGCGTTACTTCCCTTGAAATTTATATGTGATAAGCTGTCAGGAATGATTGCTCATTCCTAGGATCCCGATGATCCCAACGGATATGCCGTTTGAATTTAAAAGTCTTCAATTTCCGATCCGTCTTGCATTTGTCATGACCTTTAACAAATCACAAGGCCACTCCTTAAAAGTTTGTGGTTTGAATCTAGAACATCACTGTTTTTCCCATGGTCAATTATATGTGGCATGTTCACGGGTCGGAAGACCATCTGCGTTGTTTCTTTTTGCGCCTGATAATAAAACAAAAAATGTTGTGCATCACAAGGTACTTTAGTGAAGAGCAACCTATGTACTAAAATACAGAAACAATAATGAATGATTAATGGTACTTATTATTATTATTATTATTATCTATATACATAAAAGAAAGTCGTGTTAGTTACACTACTTATAAGTCAAGAACGGCTGTACCGATGTGGCTAAAAATTGTTGGGTAGGTAGCTTAGAGCCAGGAGACGGACATAGGCTATAATTTATGTGTGTCAGTTACATAAATAGAAAAACTGTCTTATTGACTAAGCCTTTTTACTAAGCCTTTTTTGACACCTCCATGGCTGAGCGACATAAAGCACACGTTCTGGCAGCTTCCGGTGCGCAGTAAACAGGTTGTAAGTTAGCGGTGCGTTGAGTGTTATTTGACTTTTTTGTGAAGTAAATTATAAACAAACGCGTTATTTCCTTTAAAATTATATGTGATAAGCTGTCAGAAACGATTGTCACTTAAGAGTTTTTACGCCTCTGAGGCTGAGAGGTAGAAAGCGCTTGATGGGATAGCTCCTGCACTGCAGTTAAAGAGGTTGTTCTTCTCACTACTATTCTATCTTCTATATATATAAAAGAAAGTCGTGTTAGTTACACTACTTATAACTCAAGAACGGCTGTACCGATATGGCTAAAAATTGGTGGGTAGGTAGCTTAGAGCCAGGAGACGGACATAGGCTATAATTTATGTGTGTCAGTTACATAAATAGAAAAACTGTCTTATTGACTAAGCCTTTTTACTAAGCCTTTTTTGACACCTCCATGGCTGAGCGACATAAAGCACACGTTCTGGCAGCTTCCGGTGCGCAGCAAACAGGTTGTAAGTTAGCGGTGCGTTGAGTGTTATTTGACTTTTTCGTGAAATAAATTATAAACAAACGCGTTACTTCCCTTGAAATTTATATGTGATAAGCTGTCAGAAACGATTGCTCATTCCTAGGATCCCGATGATCCCAACCGATATGCCGTTTGAATTTAAAAGACTTCAATTTCCGATCCGTCTTGCATTTGTCATGACCTTTAACAAATCACAAGGCCAATCCTTAAAAGTTTGTGGTTTGAATCTAGAACATCACTGTTTTTCCCATGGTCAATTATATGTGGCATGTTTACGGGTCGGAAGACCATCTGCGTTGTTTCTTTTTGCGCCTGATAATAAAACAAAAAATGTTGTGCATCAGAAGGTACTTTAGTGAAGAGCAACCTATGTACTAAAATACAGAAACAATAATGAATGATTAATGTAGGTACTTAATTTTTTTTTGTATTTTCTAATAATAAAAAACTTAATAAATTCAAAAATTTTCTTATTTATTGCCTTTAAGGCGGAACAGAGTTCGCCGGGTCAGCTAGTTTATATATATATAGAAAATAGAATAGTAGTGAGAAGAACAATCTCTTTAACTGCAGTGCAGGAGCCATCCCATCACGCGCTTTCTACCTCTCAGCCTCAGAGGCGTAAAAACTCTTAAGTGACAATCATTTCTGACAGCTTACCACATACAAATTTCAAGGGAAGTAACGCGTTTGTTTATACTCGTAGTTTACTTCACAAAAAAGTCAAATAACACTCAACGCACCGCTAACTTACAACCTGTTTGCTGCGCACTGGAAGCTGCCAGAACGTGTGCTTTATGTCGCTCATCCATGGAGGTGTCAAAAAAGGCTTAGTAAAAAGGCTTAGTCAATAAGACAGTTTTTCTATTTTTGTAATTGACACACATAAATTATAGCCTATGTCCTTCTCATGGCTCTAAGCTACCTACCCACCAATTTTTAGCCATATCGGTACAGCCGTTCTTGAGTTATAAGTAGTGTAACTAACACGACTTTCTTTTATATATATAGAAGATACAAAAAAAATTAAGTACCTACATTAATCATTCATTATTGTTTCTGTATTTTAGTACATAGGTTGCTCTTCACTAAAGTACCTTGTGATGCACAACATTTTTTGTTTTATTATCAGGCGCAAAAAGAAACAACGCAGATGGTCTTCCGACCCGTAAACATACCACATATAATTGACCATGGGAAAAACAGTGATGTTCTAGATTCAAACCACAAACTTTTTAAGGATTGGCCTTGTGATTTGTTAAAGGTCATGACAAATGCAAGACGGATAGGAAATTGAAGTCTTTTAAATTCAAACGGCATATCGGTTGGGATCATCGGGATCCTAGGAATAAGCAATCGTTTCTGACAGCTTATCACATATAAATTTTAAGGGAAGTAACGCGTTTGTTTATAATTTATTTCACGAAAAAGTGAAATAGCACTCAACTCACCGCTAACGTACAACCTGTTTACTACGTTCCGGAACCTGCCAGAACGTGTGCTTTATGTCGCTCAGCCATGGAGGTGTCAAAAAAGGCTTAGTCAGTAAGACAGTTTTTCTATTTATGTAACTGACACACATAAATTATAGCCTATGTCCGTCTCCTGGCTCTAAGATACCTACCCACCAATTTTTGGCTATATCGGTACAGCCGTTCTTGAGTTATAAGTAGTGTAACTAACACGACTTTCTTTTATATATATAGATATATAGAAGAGAAGATAGAATAGTAGTGAGAAGAACAACCTCTTTAACTGCAGTGCAGGAGCCATCTCACCAAGCGCTTTCTATCTCTCAGCCTCAGAGGCGTAAAAACTCTTTAAGGGACAATCATTTCTGACAGCTTATCACATATAAATTTCAAGGGAAGTAACGCGTTTGTTTTAATTTACTTCACAAAAAAGTCAAATAACACTCAACGCACCGCTAATTTACAACTTGTTTGCTGCGCACCGGAAACTGCCAGAACGTGTGCTTTATGTCGCTCAGCCATGGAGGTGTCAAAAAAGGCTTAGTCAGTAAGGCAATTTTTCTATTTATGTAACTGACACACATAAATTATAGCCTATGTCCGTCTCCTGGCTCTAAGATACCTACCCACCAATTTTTAGCTATATCGGTACAGCCGTTCTTGAGTTATAAGTAGTGTAACTAACACGACTTTCTTTTATATATATAGATTGCTTTTTGTAACAGAAGATTCTTTATCTTAAAGAGCATTAACATGAAAAGTAAAACAACAAAAATCTTTCCAATGTCGGAAAAAAATTCTGATGTGTACAATTACAAACAGTGGCGGCGCCAGCTATGGGGCAGGGGGGGGGGCCCGTCGGGAAACGTCTTACCCCCCCCCCCCCCCATCGGAGAAAATTTCTAACTTCGTCGGGAAAATCCGACGATCAAATTTTCCGACAGAAATCTGAGTGCCGAAAATCTTTCCGATCCCGACGGATCAGTAAACTGTTTTCAATAAAATAATTCAATCAAAAAAACTATTTTTTTCTCTAAAATATTCTCATTATTTAACGAATTACGCGTTTCCAGACCAATTTGGAACACGAGAACCTTCGGGAGTAGCATAGGATGCATCGGCTAGATTCGTCGTATCTCTTTTGAACGAACGTAAGTTCTGCTGGAGAAAGTTATTTTTGTTCAGGTTGAAAAGGACAAATCTTCCTCTTTTTTTCTTACCAGCTGTCCTTACCCGCAAATCGCCAGCAGCATGGGAAACGGACATTCATTGTCACTTTCTGAGAATCCGATAATCATCAACAATCAATAGCTGTTCTCTGCCTCATTTCTTAAAATCAGCCGCTAGACACGTGTTTCTCTCCAGGGTCTTTGCCACCCTCTGAGGAGGAGCGATACTTCAGACTCGGGGATTAGACCTCTTTTTCTTCTCGTAAACAAGTGCCGCGGGTCTCCTGAGCGTTGTGCATAGAGAGCTAGTAAAGAATAGTCTGAAGAAACGAAGCATACCCTAGGCCACAGTTCAAATTCGCCCTTCGCACAGTCACGTCATGGTGACTAACTTTTCATTCAAGGAGTTACTTCTTAACAAGAGAAAAAAAATCTTAACCAAAATTTAAACGAATTGAAATTTATTAGAACAGAACAGATGTAAATCATATCCAGAAGTAACTGGGTAAGTGTGTGTTATAAACTTTTGAAATGCTTTTTTTTAGCAATAGGGGCAGTATGAATTTGATTTTTACTTCCTTTTACGTAGTAAAGGAAGTATTGTGATCACGAAAAAAATTTCACTCAAATTTCAGTCTAAATTTTGACTTTGCTCACCCCTGAATGAATGTCGCGTAGTTTTTTCGACCTGTCAGCACGTGCATACGTACCTAACAACATACAAACAGCCGAAAAATCAATTTCGACCACCCCCGAGTAAATTACGACGAGTTTTTTCGTGACGTCTGTATGTACGTATGTGCGGATGTATGTGCGTATGTGGCTCGCATAACTCAAAAACTATATGCCGTAGAAACTTCTAGCTTGGTATGTAGGCTCTGAGGGGGGTCTAGTTGTGCACCTCCCCTTGTGATTGCATTCGAATGTTCCTAAAGGGGTCTTTTACCCCTTTTTTGGGGTAAATCAATGTTAATTTCAATACAGACTCAAGTGATATGAATTGGCGCCACCACTTGGCGACATGTCGCCAAGCTTTTGGTCGCCAAGTGTTTGACGCCAACTTGGCGACATATCGCCAAATTGGCGACAAATTTGGCGAAAAAATTATTTTTTGAATTTGGGTTCAACTTGGCGCTATTGGCGATATTTTGCGAAAAATTCACTAAATGATATTAAAATCAGCAATATTTAGAAAAATAACCATTGTAAAATATTTTTTGCATTGTTTCGTGGTAGATTAGGGGAGTAAATATTTGAATGCTCACCTTGCTCACTCCAAGCACTTTTTTTAACACTTAAGGCAACTACTAAGAAATTTACACGTAAAAGGAAGTAGTGTGGGGTCCATACCAGATTTTTTTTTTTTTTTCTTTCTTCTTTTCTTTCTTTCAAAACCGTACACATTTAGATAGTAACGAGTTAAAAATTAAATCTACACCCTTTGTGTTTAGAGGTGAGGAAAAAAAGTGTTGATACTTTTTTTTCGCTCATATTTTTCACTCTCAAGTAGACTAGTTTATAAGATAATGCTTTTCATTTATTAAGTTCAATTACACTTCATTTGTTTTTCATTTCCTTTATCATTTAATATTTTCGTTTTGTCTATCTCTGAAATTCTTTCGAAAAATAAAATTGTAAATGTACGTACATCTTTATTCTTTTGTTTAGTTTCAATCCTGATTGTAAACCCTCGACGCAAGGGGGTTGACGTACATAAAGTTGACGTGTCTGTGTATTTGTCGATCTGTCTGTGGCACTCTACAGGCTGATCGGATGGACCGTTTCGAAATTTTTTTTTTTTTAAAGGGGAGTGTTCTCAGCTAGATCGCGTTTTCGAATGACATTAACCCATTAATGCCTAGCGTCCCTTTTTAAGGACGGTCCAAAATAGGGTCTGAATTTCCCCAAAATGAACAAAGCACTTCTTGCATTGAAAAAGGGGCTCCTTGTAGCCCCGAAACACGTGTCTGCAATATACCTGTATATTTGTGCATTTTTAACCGACTTCAACAAAGGAGGAGGTTATCAATTCAAAGCGTATGTTTTTTTTTTGTTTGTTCGCACATAGCAGCTGATCTACTGAACCGATTTGGACGATTTTTTTTTTTAAATCGATAGGAAATGGTGTAACTTAGGTACCATGTACTCATATGACGATATTTGTTCACTAGAAAAAAAGTTATTATGGAAAACAGTAAATTTCATGTCATTTCCCCATTAAATGATTAAATTTTCAATCCATTGTTGCAAAAATTTTTTGCCTCGCAACAGCAATATTAATAGTAATCATGATGAAAAATTTGAACCAAGGCTTAACTAAATCTAACATGAAACTCATTAGCGGTAACGTACGTAGTATGTGTTAAAATCTTATGAACAACGAGAAACTAGAATTGCTTTGAAATATAAATTAGTTGACAAACCGTTGATATTTAAATGGCTTTGATTAAGCTAGTACACAAATAAATACCAGAGAATAACAAAGATTATTTTTTAGTGTCAATCGTTTATAATTTTAGACGCGTTGATAGTTTCTTCCTTTTTTTTTCAGTTTATTTTATGGAGCATTTACTTAAGAAAATTAGGTGAAGTTCCGTAATGGAAACATTACCTTATTTCATAAGTACACTTACACTAAAAAGAATAAAATAAAATAATTTTGGAAAAAAATAGAACCGACTTCAGTTGGAAATTGCTCTAAAAAGTAAAAAATAATTTTTTTCTTTGAACACCATCGAAACTACTTTTAAACATAAGTTTTGAAGTCGGCGCAAAAACGATAGGTCAAATGATATTTAACCATATTTTGCCAACATTTTTCGGAGAAACCATTGAAAATTAAAAGCAGAATATTTGTACCATTACACGAATGTGTGGTAATGAATGAAATGTATGCGAATGCTTTTAAAGAACCTGGATCCATTAAAATGTATATAGTTGAATTATAGTTGCGTATGATTCTATACATTGTTTTTGCGCCGATTTCAAAACTTATGTTTAAAAGTAGTTTCGATGGTGTTCAAAGAAAAAAATTATTTTTTACTTTTTAGAGCAATTTCCAACTGAAGTCGGTTCTATTTTTTTCCAAAATTATTTTATTAACGTTGGATTTAAACTTCACAAATAATAGTGTTCAATTAGTACCTTGGTATTGTTTCAATTCGTTAGTAACAGATTGCAGCACATAACCATTGTAAACTGTGTTCTGTAGCAGTTTTAATATGATCTTTATCAAAAATGACATCGTTCACAATCTCAAGAAAAAAAGCTAAGTTTTCAAAGTTATTCCCAGCTTCCCAGTTTATGTTAATTGCTGATTTTATTTCTTCTTATAAAATGTCTTTTTAAATATTATATCGTAGGCAGAAAAAAATTTTAGTAAAAAAAGTATGTACCCTCTGGGGTCTATCGTAACTTTTAAGGGACGATTTTTCTTTCCTTAATAAAGAAATTATTTTTTACGTAATATTTTTTTATTATTTTTCCTGTCTATTAAACACTGTTTGTAACCAGTATGCAAAATATTTTGGAAAAAAAATGTCAGGCATTAATGGGTTAATTAACGAAGATATTAATTAAAAACCTTTAAAAGGTTTTTCACGATTTTTGAAGAGAAAAAAAAAAAAAAAAAACAAGAGAAAAGTAAAACAACAGTATCAAAATGAAAAAAAAATTCTGCATCTGATAGAATGTGTTTGAAACTTCCATGTTATTTAGAATTCGAATGCTAACGTTTTTTAGAAAATGCGGCTAAACCTTAAATTTACGCAATTGGAAGCCGATGTCATTGTTGGCCCACGAAGAAAGAAAACTCAATGATTTAAAATGTTTTTCTGTTGCCATTTTATATTTGTTAACAATTAAAATACTTGTAGTTGATTTTAGTATGAGGTTTTAAAAGAATATTCAATTTTCCCTCTTTATTCTGCTTTTGCGACTAGCAAATTTACTAATAAGGATTATCGTTCCTTTTCCGCGTTTACCTGGTCCTCTTGAAAACAACTGAATGTATTTAAATTTAAAATGCTTTTTGATCAGTGTAGTTCGTTTTAATATGAGGTCGGCAATCAGGGTCTGGGGTTTTTTTAA
>JAXGGA010007853.1:0-60149 GCA_038373865.1 Uloborus plumipes
ATTCTCATTTTTAAAGACTTATTGAAATTTATTTATTTATTTTTATATAATTTGTTGAGTGATAGAATTTTTTTGGGGGTATTTCTTGCAGAAAATAATTATTCGCATTGAATTTAAAATATAGTTTATGCTTCAAAATCGTCTTTTTAACCTCCGGACAGCAAATGTAAGCAAATTTTGAAAATGACCCATATTTTATTGAAACTGTTTCAAGTTCTTGCACATTATTCCAATTTGCAGTGAAATAAAATCTGCTCTGAAATGAGCTTAAAACCAACATTTTAAAAATAAAAATGCCCCTGACCCCTCATTAACCGTAGAATATCGTCTCTCCCCAGATCCTCGATACTGTTGCACCCCCAGAATTCACAGTCAAATTCGTGCTTTTTTGAAAAAATCAGTTAAGTGTGTTAGTTTCTTTCCTAAGAAACTCGTGGATAATGGAGTTTACTGTAGTTGTTTTCAAAACAGGAAAATGAATATTAATTTTTAAAATCAACATAAGTACACACAGTAAAATAGTAGAAAAGATATATGTTGTAGCTGTAATATAGTAATATAATTACAACATGGTAATAATAATTGCTGTCACTAAAACCACCATCTCATCTGTCACTAAAACCACCATCTCATTTCAACAAAGGCAACAATTTTTAAACAAACATTTCTATTTTTTTATTCACACTTAGTTTATAATGAAAAAATGATCCCAGGTTCATATTGGTATTCCATATTGGCAGTGTCTTTTAATATTTATTATAAATCAAATTTTGATGTTCATTGAAAAAAGAAACAATACCCATCCATAAGTTTAACTGATCCTAATTGATTACAAACTATTATAATCTAACTTTGTCACTTGGCTGCTGTTAAAATGAGGATTTCGCTATTACAATTTATCACAACATCTGTCCTAACAATGGGGAAAAGAAAAAAAAACTTTCAATTGCTTAAAATAATTATTGCTTATTTGGAATTTTTTTAAAAACTTAAATTCATATGCAGTTTTAATTTTTAATACTTTATAGTAACTTATCCTGAAAGAAAGATAGCATTTTCTGTGTGTGGACTTCATATTAATCAATATAGTTATGATTAGTTTGCTTCTGAACTAAATCTTTTCAATACGCAGTAAATTCTGAACAATTTTTTTTCCATGTTTAAATAATTGTAAGTTTAAATAAAACAATTATTGATGTCCAATAAAATGATTGAAAAGTTTCAATGTTAATAAGAAACAAATAGCAGTAATAGTAATAAATGTGGAATAAATATGTACTGTAATTGAAATAGTTATATTGGAACTGAGAAATGTAGAAGATATGAATTCAAATGTTTTGTAAAACTATATATTTTGTTATAAATTAAATGTATTATAAATTATAATGCCTCTTTTTATTACTACATATCTCACTCATACATTTCATGACTAGTTTGTTGAATCTGGTTGATATCATGTAAAACTAAATAATATTTTTAGCATCAGTCATTTCCTTTCATCAGTTTTTACAGCAAGACAAAATAAAAAAATCATGAAAAGTTAAAAATCATATGTATCTTCTTCGTTTCAGAATATATGTATGTGAATAAACTTCAATATTAGTTAGGCATAACTGTTAGATCAGATTTTAATGAATTCATCATTTCTATATAATTGAGGGAACAATACTTCAGAGAGGGACTGATGCTTTAGCACTAAAAGTTTAAAACATAAATAAATAGATATTATTTCTTTTAAAAATATCATAGTTGACATAGTTCCTGCAAATGGAGGAAAATAGAAACTACTTCTTCATAATAATATCCGTAATCAGGACAGAAGCAGTGTAAAAGAAGCTGTTTCTCCACTAAATCCATGTGAAAATCATACCAGACAATTTTTTTCCCAGAAGTGTAGATATTAGTTGTTATTATTATTACTTTTGTTAGAAAATGATAGGCTTCTTTTAGAAGTGTAATTTTAAATGTTAAAATCCCCTGCATTCTGATAGCTGGTAATGCGCTCATCATTTGTGTTATCCCTTACTTTTTAATTTTGCTAATAACTAATATATTTAAATATTGTGAATATTTTTCAGGACCAACTATATTTTTTATGAAGTCCTTACATTAGTATATCTCAATAGAATGTTGCATCTGATTTCATCCACTTTAATTTTTCTGAACTTTATATAAACTCAAGATGACTATTTCTGTAAGAATGACCCACATAAAAATTCAATCAAACTTCAGTTGCTTTAAAATGAAGCTATTAAAACATGGCATTATTTAAACATTTTCAGTTTGAAACTTATGCAAATACTCTCAGTTTTTAACATCTGCTGGAAGAAATGGGACACTAATGAGCACACTTTAAAAATTAGATTTTATTTGAAGGTTACAGATATAACTTTTACTCTCTTAAATACAAATTGTGTGAACAAAATTAGATACATTCAGTACTGTAAAATGCGGTGTATAGGAATAGAATAAAACTTCCTGATCATACAAAGAAATTCTTCACAACTATACCGTCGGGGGGGGGGGGGGGGATTGACCCCCTTAAACGACGGGCCTGTATTATTTCGTAGACTTTGGTTCTAAAAACTGGGTCAGTTGAAAAAATTGCTGAGAAAATCTTCTGGCAACAAATTTGGCAAGATTCCTGTTCAATTAGATACTAAGTAAGTGCCCAATTGTAAGTACCCTGAGTAAGTGCTCAATCAACGCAAGCAAATTTTAAAAAATGCCATTTAGTTGTATTTTAAGTTCCATCAAATTGGAAAATAATGAACAAAATCCATTTATTAGTTGCCAATCTCTTTAAGCGATTACGTTACTGATACTCTAAAACACATATTTACAAAATTTGCGAAAATTATTGATGCAGTGAACAATCTACTAATAAAGGAATACAATTTAAAAATGATATTTATACGTTGCAGCAAACAATTAGAAACGTATTGCTTAAGGATAAATATTCACCTTACACAACTTAGACTACAAAACGTTTAAATACAAATCATGGTAAAATGCTGGATATTTTCCATGAAGCTGGGAAAAAAATTACTTTATGATTTGACATGAGGAAAACCTTGAGCATTAAATACGAAAAGAAGAAATGATACACACAATTCTTGCTATCGACATGGAATTGCGATGATACACTAAATACCGAATTAGTTTGATGAAAGCCTTCGGATTTATGTGAAAATGTACCATATTAGTATGATGTATCGGAACTGGCTATTCTTAGGAGGACACTCCTCTACGCCACTGGTGAGTTCACATGCAAGTGAAGTCCTGTTTAAAGCCAAAAATTCGTTATATACAATTTTGCTATGAACTAGCAAGACTAGTAATAATTTTAATGCGGTTTTTTTTAAAGTTATACTCTTATTTTTAATAAAATCCAAATTTGTAAGTTTTATAGCTTTAAGTACGTTTACGACATGCTATTAAAAATTTGCTGTTACTTATCTAGTAATAGAAAATAATAAATCAGTGAAATGATCTTGTATTCTTTTGAGTTGGACATACAAATTATTGTTACATGGTAGAAACAAGTTTGCAATTTTTTTATGTTAAAAAAATTGAAAGGTTGTGCATTTTTTTAAATTTTCAAATCAAAGTATGACAGTATAAAATTAATAAGATAGTAATATACATTTAAAAAATGTATATACAAAAAAATATATGATATATATATGTGGAACTATAAATTCTCAGTAGTTTTTCACAAAATATTACTAACTTTTTTTTATTCAATGAATAAGATAATAATGCATTAATTTTGGCCAAAAAAATTTTTCTTCAATGCATTTTCCAAAGAGGAGTACTGACAACTTCTAAGGTTGCCTTAATTCCAAAAAAGAAAAAGAATTCTAGAACCGTAATGAACACTTCACAAAATATAAATTTCATGCATCTATATTTTATGGAAGGAAATATTTTAGAACGTTTATATACTCTTACAAAATCCTCCATTTAACACTCCAGCAGATTCAATAATAATAATAAAAAACAGAAAAACATCTCAAAAAGTACAAGAAATATCGCTGGAATACACAGAAATTTTAAAAGGTATCATTTAACTTTATATTTTTTCAAAATGAAGTTACATTTTTCAAATCTTCGCTGATGTTAAAACATTACGAGAAATAATACTCAGGGATGCAAGCGAAAATGTAAACAAAAACATGTCACTGAGCTGCCTGCACTTATTAATAACTGCACTTATTAAAATATTGATCAAAAACTTTATGGTAATGTACTTGACATTTGGTAACAGATTTGACCAGTAACGGACTTGGCATTTCAACCAAAATGTCAAATTATGGCTAGGTTGTCGAATTTAAAAATTGAACTACAATATGCAAACTCCACAGCAATACTTCTCGACTCAGGAAAACAAAATGGTACGAAATAGTTACGTCACTAGTTTGTTAAGTTAACTAAATACGTGCTACCATCTTTTGACTACAATAAATACCTTTTTTAGCTAAAATAATCTTCGGGTAACGAACTTGACAAGAACTGCCGGACAAAATATATTCATACATTTCTTAATGAAAAAAAAAGATACTATTATCAATATTTATTATGTTGGTTGGTTGGTTGTATTGTTTTTATTGGCGCAAGAGCCTTAGTAGGCCATACTGCGCCAACCGATCGTTTTATTAAAAAATGAAGCGATGTCAGAGTAATATCATCTACAATACAGCTGACATAAAACTTCTAAAATTTTAAAACATTTCAGAACAAGACACATAAAATTTAAAATGACAAGATGAGAGCAAGAACTGTCAAGTGATTTTGTCTAAAGTCAGAAATGTATAATAAACAATGATATCTTATAAAACTTTTTTTACAAGTTTAAAAACATTTTTAAAACAGACATATATAAACAAAAAACACATAACGATACAAAGACGAAACCAACAAGATGACAGAGATAAAAACACTAAATTAGGGATATAAAACAAATCTTATGTAAAAAGGGAAACAAATTAGGATGAGATGTGTCCCCAAGTAATTCCCTCAAAGATGGATAAAAATGATTAAAATATTTAAAACGTATATGATTAAAATTTGGGCAGTTACATAAAATATGTAACACTGTCTGATTTACATTGCATGTGTTGCATAGTGGGGCTGGTTCATGACAAAGGAGGTATTTATGTGTGAGTCTGGTATGGCCGATGCGAAGACGAGCTACTATTACTTGTTCCTTTCTCCTTATATTTAATGATTTGAAACCTTTTGTTGAGAGCTGAATGGCATGTAATTTATTTTGTGTTTCACCATCCCATTCATTCTGCCAGTGTTTGTTAATACTGTTTGTAATGCAGTTCTTGATGTCTTCAAAAGGAACAAGGTCTTCAACACGGGCACTTGCAGCCTTGGCAGCTGTGTCGGCTGTATCGTTCCCAGCAATGCCTACATACCAGGGATCCAACAAAATATAATATTAAAATTTTTCTCTTTTAGACGGTGATATGATTTGAAACATTGAAGAACTAAAGGATGGCTATTGCTGCTGCAGTTTGTGATTGCATCTATTGAACTTTTTGAATCACTGTATATTATCCAGTTTTTATAATATGATTTGGTTATTGTTTGTAAAGACGTCGCTATAGCTTTAATTTCGGAAGTGAAGACTGAGCATGAAGTATTTAATTGTTGCGAAATGGTTTGTCCATTAATTATTGCGGCAAAGCCAACGTGATCATTAGACTTTGATCCGTCGGTGAAAATTTCTTTATACAGCGAATACTTTTCTTTTATATCATAGTAGAGTTGTTGAAAAACTGAGTCTGCTGTGATGTCTTTTTTAAACTTATAAAAATCATGGAGAACAGAAATGTTACATTCGCTCCATGGTTCAATGAGTTCTGGAGTATTGTATGTATCAAAGTCCGAAATTTGCAGTAAATTAAGCGTCTGTCTCATTCGGATCCCAAATGTTGGGATGACCGAAGGTCGACGAAGAAATAAATCAGTATTTGATGGGGGGTGAAAAATATGTAAATGCAAGGGATGGTTTGTATTCTGTTTTATTTTGAAATAAAAATTAAGAGAGAGTTTCAGTCTTCTATTGCTTAGTGAAGGTTCGTGTGCTATTATGTGTAGGCTATTAACAGGTGAGGTTCTAAAGGCACCTGTGCAAATGCGCAAGGCCTGATTGTGAACTGGATCCAGCGCTTTAAGATAGCTTTTGGCGGCGGAGCCATAAATTTGACAACCGTAATCAAGTTTTGAGCGTATTAGAGCCCTGTAAATTCTTAACATGGACTCTGTATCGGCACCCCATGAAGTGTTGGCCAAGACCCTGAGAATGTTTAATTTCAGTGTACATTTCTTTTTTAAATCTTGTATGTGAGGTATAAATTTAAGTTTGTTATCAAGTGTGATACCAAGAAATTTTCCTTGATCCTTAACAGATAGTGGTTGATTATTAATGAAAAGACTCGGTTCTGGATGAAGTCCTCTTTTACGACAAAAATGAATGCAGAATGTTTTTTGAGCCGAGAAAGAAAAACCATTTTCCTCTGCCCATTGTGTGATTTTATTAATGGATATTTGAAGCTGTCTTTCAATGATACTCATGTTCGGTGAAGAGAAGGAGATTTGAAAATCATCAACGAACATGGTACCTTTGACAGCGGGAGGCAGTTGCTCTACTAAGCTATTGATTGCTATTAGGAAAAGTGTTACGCTCAGCACACTTCCCTGGGGTACCCCTTCTTCTTGAATGAAGGTATCCGACAGAATAGACTTGACACGCACACGAAAAGATCGATGTTTTAGAAAATTGGAGATGAAAATGGGGAGGTTACCTCGTAACCCATACTCGTGTAGGCTTTTGAGTATCCCATATCTCCAAGTACGGTCATATGCTTTTTCAATGTCGAAGAATACGCTCACGAGATGTTAACGTTTAAGGAAGGCTTCTCTAATTGATGTTTCAAGAAGCAGCAAGTTGTCAATTGTGCTTCTGCCGCGCCGGAATCCACTTTGAAAAGAAGATAGCAGATGATTGGACTCAAGAATGAAAATTAGTCTAGCGTTAACCATCCGTTCCATCAGTTTACATAGGCAACTTGTAAGAGCTATAGGCCTATAACTTGCGGGTTGATTGGGTGGTTTATTCGGTTTCAATAAAGGTATGATTATTGCTTGAGTCCAAGATGTTGGAAAACGTTGCTCAGTCCAAATTCTATTAAAAAGATGCAATATATTTTCTAGAGAAGTTATGCTCAAATTTGTCAGCATGCTATTATGTATTTCGTCCGGTCCGGGTGAAGTATTGCGAGTTTTTTTCAAAGCTGCAACAAGTTCTTCAAAAGTAAAATTATGATTGTATGAGTATAAAAAGTTTGAGTTAAAATTAAGGATTTTTGTTTCCTTGAGCGATTTAAAAGCTAAAAAATTTGAACTGTAATTGCCTGCTCTGGAGACTTCTGACAAATGTGTCCCCAAGCAGTCAGCCACCTCTTTGAGGTCTGATATTGTTTGACCATTTTTCTCAAGTACTGGAGCACAATATGTTTGATAATTACCAGCAATTTTTTTTAATTTTGCCCCACACGGTCTTGGACGGCGTGGAAGTCGTGATTGTGCTGACATATGTTTGCCACGACTCCCGCTGGCTTTTTCGCCGAATCCTCCGAGCTTCAGCACGTGCTCTTTTCAGTGCCACAAGATTTTGTGTGGTCGGATAGCGGCGAAATATGTTCCATGCTTTTTTCTATTTCTTATAGGCTGCATGGCAATCAGAGTTCCACCAAGGCTTCGGAAATTTAATCCTGCACCTAGTGGTTCTTGGTATAGCAGCGTTCGCTGCATTCAAAATAGTGTCAGTTACTCGGCTTACTGCTACATCGATTTCAGAAGCATTCACTACTTCCAAAGTTATTTCTGCCAACTGGGTAAATGCTGCCCAATTAGCTCGATCAAGGCGAAAACGGGTTTGCTGCTGTTCATTATAACTGCAGCGTCCAGTAAATGTTATCTTGATCGGAAAGTGGCCACTAGTGTAGAGTCCACCCTCAACATGGAAATCCCACAGTGGCAGAAGAGAAGGTGAGCAAACTGCAAGATCGATGGCATGGTAAGTCTGCGTAGGAAGATGGAAATACGTATTGTCACCATTGTTAAGAACGCATAGATCGTTGTCGCTAATAAAATTTTCGATTATCAATCCTCTGCTGTTGGTGTCTGGGTTCCCCCAGAGAGGATTGTGGCCATTAAAATCCCCCAAGATGACAAATGGGGGAGGAATCTGATCGATCAATGTCTGCAATTCCACGCTTCTCAAGTCATAAGAAGGTGGAATGTACATAGAACAGACTGTGACCAGCGAGTGAAGGTGAACACGCGCAGCTACTGCCTGGAGGGACGTGTTGATATCGAGCTGGCTAGATGCATAATCATTAGAGATTAGCATCGCCACTCCACCACAACGACGGTCTCCTGTCAAGCAGTCCTTGCGGTATATTTCAAAACCTTTCAGTCTCGGTTGATCAGAAGGTGACAAGAATGTCTCTTGCAGACAGAAAATGGCCGGTTGGTGACATTCGACGAGATCTTTGACGTCCGTGACATTACGCAAGTAACTCTGACAATTCCAAGATAGAATGCTCAGGGCCATAAAGAGAAAAAAAAAGGGAAAGACGGCCAAAAGGAAGAAAGGTGACTCATTAGGCAGGGACGTCCGTCCATCCCTCATCTTCGGATGGCGGCAGCTCTTGAAATTCTACATCATCTACGTCCTCATGGAGGGGAACAACTGCCTTATGATAATTTTTAGTTAATATAGTTTTCTTGCTAGGTAGCAAGAAGTCCTCTCTTTTGAAATTATAAAGATTGGGAGGCCTCTGTTTAGAGGTAGCTCCGATTTTAGCACGTGCTTTAATGATTTTCTTTTTTTCAGTACATTTTTTAGAATTTTGTGTATTTGGTTTATTTGTAAGAAGAGATTCAGCAGATTTTACTTGTTCTGTTTGTATTTTATTTTCATTTAGTTTGTTCGGGGAAGATTTTGAACTACTGGATTTTTTATTCGGAGGTTTGTAAGTTTGATCAGAATTAGTTTGTGTTTGTGCCTCCGTTTGTGTGCTGGAACTTTTGTAAACCTTTCTTACTGCTGCAGCATAAGATAGCCCAGTTGTAGGGGTACGAGAATCAACAATTTTTCGTGCCTCAGGATAAGATAGATTTTGGGTCGTTTTTATGACTTGGATTTCTTTCTCAAGAAGCCATTTAGAGCATTTTTTGGAGTAAGATGGATGTTCTCCCTTGCAGTTTACACATCTGTGCTCTTTGGTACAGCCATCACTCTCATGGCCGCGTTCAGCACATTTGGCACATGTGTTTACTCCACGGCAGACGGTCTTTGAGTGCCCAAATCTTTGACACTTGAAACATCGAAGTGGATTTGGTATATAGGGCCGTACTGGGCAAGAGAGGTAGCCAGCTTTGACGCGTGGTGGTAGGTCAGGAGTACTAAACGTTAAGATGACATGTTTAGTAGGGAGTATTTCTCCATTACGTCGGATGGTAATTCTTTTAACTCCACCCACGGGCTGGTCTTTCATCTCCTCTAAAATTTCCGCCTCTTGAGTGTAGAGGAGATCAGGCTCAGAAATAATTCCTCGAGAAAGATTTAAGGTGGAATGTTCGGCAACAGTGACGAGATATGAGCCTATTTGTTTAAGAGTAAATAAAGGTTTAATTTGGCTTTGATTTTTGATTTCAAGAAGGAGTTCGCCACTGCGTAATTTTTTGACTGATTCAAATTCACCTATTTGATGTACTAGCGCTTTGTTAATTATGAATGGAGACACTTTAGTAAGATTTAAGTTTGGATCAGCTCGTTTAATAATGAAGAATTTGGCTGTACTGCTCGATTTCATTTGACGCTCCCCACAAGGGGGAGAAGAGTTTTTAATTTTAGAATCCACAATTGGACCGGAGAACTGGGGGGAAAAAGTGGGGTCGAGCCCCTGCGTAGCCCCCCTACACAGGGGTAAGGCTGCATACGACAGGGTTCGCCAGCTAGCCCTGAAGCCTCCCGTAAGAGATACCGCTTGGCCCCGGTACCACGCAGCCATCGGCACGGTTGACACACCTTGGCTTGGGTTTTTGTTCCGAAATTTGGTAAGTGTGATGAGGGAAGGAAGGAGAAACAAATCCCTTCCCGCCGATATTCTGTTTGAGCAACTGGGGGTCACGACTCCTCCCAAGAGCTCGCCCCGAACTCACCACACCGCAAGCCCCCCCACCGCGACAAGGTAAACGGACAACGGGGGGGGGGGGCAATATTTATTATGAATACCATATACTAATAGTCAACATATAAAAATAATTTGTTGTACATACTTTTTTATTCAATTAAGTATGTAAAAAAAATTGTTGAACTTGCGAAAATTGGAAATGGACAATCGTTTTTGCTTTGATTTTCATTTTTAAAGACTTACATAAAAATAAATAAATAAATTTCAATAATTTTTTGAGCGATAGAATTTTCTTTGGGGTATTTCTTACAGAAAATAATTGTTCGCATTAAATTGAAAATATAAGTTATGCTTCAAAATCATCTTTTTAACCTCCGGACAGCAAATGTAAGCAAATTTTGAAAATGACCCATATATATTTTATTATACTAACTCTTGATTAGGTAAATATTTACAGTGATAGCAATAATGCTGTCGAAAAGTTTTTATAATGTTTCATGTCCCCATTTTCACATAAGGTGATGAACAGATCTTTGACGCTTTTCATGGTAACAAGAAAGCCTAAGAAACTAGTTTTCCTGTTCGTTATAAGAATTTGGGTGCCATTATGAGCAGTTAATAAACTTAAAATATATTTTTCTGCTGTGTCCAAAATATTTATTATTTTATCTTTATTTCTTACTTGTAAAGGGGCTTTGTAATTTCTGCCATGAAAATTTCTGCTGTTTAGGATGTCAAACAGGTCGTTGAAAATTCTGAGAAACTTGGTAGTTGCTTCAACATCACGAAAATAGGGATGCTTCAGATCCTTTGACAGATAGGTCAGCGTATCCGCCACACTCATACTTAAAATTTGAACAGCAAGTTTGACCTTCATTTTTTTTCGATACCATTGGATATGCCTCGTCCGTACTTTGGTAGCGAGGTGCAACCCTTCTCCTTTCTGTAATTTTTCCAAATTGACAATGTCTGACCATCTGATGAGCGCAGATTCCGGATCATATAGAGAGTGTTTTGCAGCCAAACAATTTCTCACTAACTTCAGCATCTGACATGCATCTAAAATAATATACACAGGATTGTTTGTTATGGGATGAGGAAAAAATTAACAATATTAGGCAATGAACTTCAATCAGCCCCAAGAACATTTGCAGTGGCAATGTTGGCTCAGGTGCCATCGATTCTTAGCGACACTACTTCAACTCCAGTGTCATAAACTCTAACCAGAGCTTCATTGATTAAGTTTGCTCTTTCTGGAGCTGTGAGGCCATTAATCATGAAATAACCGATTGGTACTTTCCATGAAGAATTTAATGCAATTCAGCATAAAAACCAATGCTTCTTTGCAGCAGGCAACTGATCATTTTCCACATATGTGCCACAATCAACAAATCCATAAAATCTCCCCTTACTGGGATCAAACTCAACGTGATTTTTTATCGCCATTTCATCAATGATCAGTGCTCATTTTACAGTAGTCTTCTTTTTTTTAGCCTCCATAGCTTTAGCTTCCAATGGAACTAAAGCCTCATTCGTGAAGCCAGCTGAACCATCAATAGAACTATACCACTTCCTTAAAGTTGTGGGATGAGGCAAATTGCAATTAAATGTCTTTCCAACATAATTATAGGCCTTAGCCGAATAAAAATGTAAAGTTAGAGAAAAAGCTCTCAGTTCGGGAGAATACTTTTCTCTGGACATTCCTGCTTTAAGTCTGCTCACAGAGTCTTTCACTTTCTCAAAAGAAAGCTAAAATAAAAAATAAGACATTAAAAAACAAAAACAAACTGGAAATACTTTCATTATTTTTTTATACATTTTTACACAGTAAAACAAATGTTCTAAATTCTTATCATAGTATTATGTTATATCCGTCTATACATTCCGTTTGAACTTGTTGTACATCCTTGTAGCACAAACAGTGTGGCACTGCGACAAGCCTCTATTGAGGTAATCTGCAGACTATTTCTCAGTTAAGGCGAAATGTAGATATTTCTCTTTCCTAGCAAGAATATCTTCAGGACAGAATATTAAATAAAAATTCTGACCACTGAAAAACATTCCAGCTCTAATTTGTCATGCATGTCATTACAAAATAGCAATAAACAAAGCAGGAAAAGAAGTTTTCACTTAGAGATGTTTTTGCTGAAATTGATACGACACACTTGTGTGAAGGCTTGTGAAGGTTCACAGAATCTATCTATGTGTTGTTCCGGAGAGTCTGAGCATCAAGCACTTTACAGTTAACTCTACTTTGTCGCGGCTAATCGATTCCCCGACTCTACCACAGTACGTGAATTTCAGTGAAGTACGATAATTTATTACATAAATTTAATGTTTTCATAGTTAGAGCGTGGGAAACACATTTACGACCTACAAAAACAGTTTATAAGCATTATTAAAGCTATAAAATAACAAACTTGTCACTATTGCACTTGTACTACTCGATATATTAAATAGGAGAAGGGCGATTCTATGTAAACTGGTAATTGGCTGTCCGGACTGAGTATTTAAAAAATAATAAAGTATAATAAAGTAATTATCGCTCTGAATACAAGTAAAGCATTAATACTTTGTGGCCCAATTGTATTTGGAGTGATAAAAATTTAATTTTTTTTTTTCAAGAAATTATCTAAGCACCAAAAACACAGTCCCCTGGCTGTCCCAATCCCATAGTCTAACTGTTAAAGATAGTATTTCGAAAAACCTATTAACACTACATAAATTTGGCAATTAATATCTAAAAATATAATAATGAAGCTACATTTTTCTTATGAAATAAGGTATAATTACGTATTTCTAAAACTTAAAATTGTCATGTAAATTCTGTCCGGAGTTTTTTCAAACAGTCCCCTGCAACAAATTAAAGCTGTAATACGAAAAATCTATAACTTTTGCAAATTCTTTTTGGCATGAAGTTTAAAGTAATCAGTGTGAAATTGCCGAAATCGCCGAGAATGGTGTTGAAGCGCTACTTTGCTTAGTTTGAGAGCCACATTTGTGATGAAAGTATGCATCAGGGTCGTTGCGAAAACAGTCCTCTGAGAAGTGATATTTTATTAATGTCAATTAATTTATTCATAAAACATATTAGTTACTATGTCCATGATTTGTTCCTAAACTTATAGGTAGTCTCGTAACTAACATACCTGCCAACATGTCTACTTAGAAAATCTTACAATTTTTCCTACGAAATCGTACTGAGACAATAACGTATTTCTTAATGAAAATCAGACATTAATAAGTTACTGTAATTATATCACGGTCACTTTCGGTAGTTTTCTTTCATTTTAATTAATATTTTAACTTTTCTTTATATTTTCAATTGAATAAATTCATTTCAGTTGCATTTTTCAGTGACGTATGTGTTAAATATAAGCATGCTGGTAAAAAAAAAAGCATGAAAAAAAATAATAAATGAAATAAAATAAAGTAGTCTTCGGTAGCCATGTTAAAATAACTCCTAACCATCAAAAATATTAAAGCACTGACCAGATGTTAAAGGATTGAAATGTCAAGCAAAAGAAGCGATTTTACGAGAATCGCAGGTAGAATGTAAACATGTAAAATGGGGAGGAAAAAATTTATAAATTATAAAAATAAATAATTAAGTGTGATAACCTAAGGTAGCATATGTCAATGTAACCTAAAAATTTCGCAAACGTTAAAATATTTGCACGATGCAAAAGGATTGCAGTCTCAACCACGCGGATCAGTTCTTCGTGAAGTGCGTTCAGTGCTGAAATATGACGAAGTTTAGGCTTTGCCTCGCGTATGAATACATGTAACGATGTATTCTAAAGAAGCTTCGTCGTTGAAATGTAGTTATGTATGGAAAAAAAATGGAATTGATGAAAAATCTGAAAAACGTACGATTTTACACCTTTACCGTACGATCGTACAAAAGGGCAAAAAACGTACATTGTACGGCCAAAACGTACAAGTTGGCAGGTATGAACTAATAATGTTTCAATAGTTTTGCAGATATTACGCAACAAAGAGCAAAAACACAGTCACCTGGCACAGTCCCTGGCTAGTTATACTAGGCGGGGGACTTACCCCCTATCATGATTTATCAGAAAAACACAAACTTCAACTGGCCCTCTTTCAAACCAAAGTAATAGATTCATTTTCTGAGCAATAGTATTATAATTATACGAACATTTTAAAAAACCGTGCCCGGACAGATTTCGTGTGAAAAATGACGAGTTTACAGAGAATCGCCCATAAACATCTTATCACTTTAATAATTTTGAGCAAATGAAACACATTTTGACTCCCATAGATACTTATGCTAAACATGCACTTCATGAAAAGTTACAAATACAAATTACTTACATACACATTGCTTAAATGTTCAGAATTAGCATTCATGAAAATAGAGATAAAAATTACAAAGTTTAAATTTAAAACACAGCTGATTCCCCCCCCCCCCCCACCAATCTTATCGTTAATGATACGTTTCAAAACACTTTGTAAAACTGCATGGTGCTTTTCTTGGAAGTGACTTTGAAAGTTTGCACATTTATGGTATTTAAAATATGCGGGAATTTTAGTACAACCCACAGAGACTTTATCTTTACTTGTGTTTTATGTGATGATGAAACAATACAAATTGCTTAGATTTTTCATACAAAACAATGAAATTTTGCTGACATATATATATATACAATAAATATCGGTTTAACAAATAAGATTCAAATTTTGTAAGGATGAAATCCGTTAATTGCGTTAAATTGTGCGCCTTGACACGTTCCAACATAACATCTTTCAAAATGCGAAAAACAGCTTCGATATAGTTTGTCGTGTTATTGCCTCTAATTGGTAGTCCTTTCCTGTAGCACGAGGCCCACAAATTCTTTGAAGTAAACATGTGGTTTAGGCAACCAAGCAATTTTTCATGTTTAATACTTGATTGCAAAAATTTCATTTTCTCCTCGAGCTCCTCCTCTGAATGTGAATATACCAAATCTTTAATAGAAAAGCATGGTGGAGAGGTGTGAAGCCGTTTCGTCTTTTGAGGCCAACATTTGCCCCAGCGGCAACAAGTTTTTGAATTATTTTGATAAATTCATTTGCAGCAAGATGCAATGCGCTGTCTCCATATTCATTTTGAGCATGGTATTTGCAGTCTACATCCAGAATAATTTCTGGAATATCCTCCCCATTGTGTGCAAGAGCGATTTGGAGAGCAGTTTGATTCCGTCCATCTCGGATACGGGTGTCGGCTCCCTTGGCAATCAAGTTTTTGATTATTTTCACACAACTTGTCTTTACAACAATGTGTAAAGGAGAGTTTCCTCTGTCGTCTTGAACATCAATATCACAGCCTGCATCTACAAGGAGTCTTGCTGCATTCTCCTTTCTATTTTCCAGTGCGAGGTGGAGAGGTGTACGGGAACGCCGATTTGGAAGACAAAATGAGGCACCTTCTGCAAGCAGCTTCCTGATGACTAAATCATTTCCTTTTCTTGCAGCAAGATGTAGACATGAAAAGCCATTTTCATCTTGAAAGTCGTGTAGAAATGCTTCCACAAGGAGTCTTGCTGCATCCTCTTTCCCATTTTCCAGCGCGTGGTGGACGGGTGTCGGGGAACGCTTGTTTGGGATACCTGTGATGAAGTTATTCTTTGCAAGAAGAAATCGCATAGTTTCTACATGCCCTGTTTTTGCTGCTATTTGCAAGATAGTCAACTCGGCTAGATTTTTTCTTGACGCAGCCTCACAAGAAGATTGAAACACCCCATGACGTTTTCGAAAAGAACAAAGATTTAAATGGCACAGATCAAATTGATGAATAGCTATTTTAAGTTTTTCTATTTTTTCAAAATGACATCATTGAAGAAATTAAACCGATAATAAGTTGAAAGAGCAGCGATGCAATTATCTCCCATTTTTCCAGCCAAGCAGACTAAGTCGCAGAGCCAACGTCTACAACGTCGTCAACGCATTCTAAGGATCTTTGAAGAGCAAAAAAAAAACTGCAGGAATGCATTGACTTGCTGACACACTGGGGAACAAAGATTCAAACTTTTTTGAATTCTTCATTAAAAAATAAGATGAATTGAAAACAATAATTCTAAATTCAGTATAACTCAGTAGCACTGCTGTTGTTGTTCAGGATGAGTTCGACCCAAAATAGATTTCATTCGGGTAACATTGTAACTTTATGAGTGCGTTTATTTTCATATTTTACCAGTCATATTATTTTGCTGTTTTTATTGAAACATAACCCTGCTTGTCAAAAAAAGTTGACAAAAACTGTTGGTATGATCGAAAAGCCCATATCACAGAAACAAAAGCACATTTTCTTTGTATATATTATATACACTGCTCGACATTGAAAATGTAACACCAAAAAAGAATGGTTGGGAAAGTAATGAAATTTGGTAAAAAGTTAGAGACAGCAAGGAAGAATAAGTGATGTTTATGTCATAACGATAAACAGAATATAGAGCGAGAACGGCGTCGGCTTAGTAGGATGTAAGACCACCGCGGACTTCAAGTAAAGCAATGTAGCATCCAAAAACAATTAACATTACCATATACCAATTATCTTTTTCAGAACCATTTTTTGCTAAAATGAGAACAGAAATTATCACAAAATGGGGAAATTAATTATTTCCTAACATAAACATCAGCACCTCTACAGGTTTTCAATTTCAGCGAGAGGAACTCTCCTTATCATCCAGTAAAAATGAATAATAATTATTGACCTGAGATGACGAGACTTTTATGATAATTTATTACACAAATAGACAAAATAAGTCCGATTAGAATAAATTTGTAAATAGTAAAGCTTAAGCAATACTGAAAGAATTAATACTACCCTACGTATGAGCAGCAAACTGAAAAAAACAAACGACCCCAAATTAATTTTAAAAACCAATTACATTTGGCATTTAGCACTCCAGAGAACCCTGTACCTTCCAATTAACAAGCCCAAATAAGAGACATACACAACTTGTAGTTACCTGTTACGAATTATGCAGGAAGCACGATCTGAACCTACAAACCACGACAAAATTCTTCTGTTTTATAAGCAATGGCAACTTTTCAAAAATTGTAGGCAGGTGAACTTTTCTTTCGCAAACCAATCACAGTTTTACTAAAGCCTAAAAGAGGGGGATCAAAGAGTTAAAGCAAAATGTGAAAATCATTACTTATTCTGAAAAAGAGCAAGCTTACCTTTAGGTCTACCCCTTTTCTTGAAACCTTTTGGCATAGTGATACCACTGCAGCTTGGCAAAGCTATATGTATACACATGAGGAAGTAAAAAATGTTGTACTTTTAAATAAAAAAAATTGTTATTAATCAGAAAATTAGAACAAAACTTACAATTTTTTTCAAGTTTGTGAGAGACAGCATTAGAATTGCACAGTTTTTCACTACCTCCAAGGCCTAGGCAAAAAACAAAAGAAAGAGACTTAAGTGTTACTTGCATCTATGAAAGAGACACATAACTTTATAGCTTTGAATGCATAACAGCTTCAATGAAGAGCAATTGTTAGTCTTAATTTGAAGAAATTTCATATGAAAGTTTCCAAGACTTACCATTTTCTCCTATTACTGATGTAGAATTAACAAGGGTGATCTTTGCAGCATTTTCAATACCTAGAATGAACATATAATTTGAGGCTCTCATAGCATTTGGGATATACAGTGCTTATATGAATCACATTTGTTCCAAACGGTTTTAATTCAAGAAAGAGGCCGATTCAATATTTAAATAAGGCTGAATTTTGTTCTATTTTTGGAGATTGGATTCCTTTTTTTATTTAAATACATCAGTAATGACTTAGTGCCAGAAACGAGAGGAACATTGGTTTTTGCTTCTGTTCTGCTTTTTGGGAAAAACAAATTTACTTTCCACATTAAATTGATTACGTCTCACGATTCAATTGGAATCTTGATACTGCACAAGCGATGCATTCAATCCAGAAATACATCTATGTGCTGTAGCATAAGAAAGAAAAAAATGTCTTTTAATTAGAATGGAATAGAACATTACTTACAATTTTCAGCAAGGCTGTTTAGGATAGCATTAGGGTTGAATAGCTTTGTACTGCCTTCTATGCCCAACAAAAAAAAAAAAAAAAAAAAATTCTTGCAATGAAAAACTTACATGTAATTGGGTGATTCTTTGAATTTAGACGGCCAATGGAAAAACTTCATGTAAAACTGATTTTTTTAATGTTTTTGTATGCTTAAGCATTACAGACTATTATCTTTTATATGGACCACCCAATAAATTCACTGCAAATATTTTATTTTAGCATTTATAGCTGAAAATAGTCATAATTGTATACTCCCCTGGGCAGTCCAAATGCTAGTTTTTATACAAACATGTTCCACGCTCAATTTTTGCTAACGTGGCATAATGTTTTTTGCCATAATCATACACTTACATTAACAGAGAAACCTATTTCATCAGTTAACATTGAAAAAATATCTATTATTTAAAAAAAATGCACTTTTCAACGGGCCATATCAACAGTGTCACCTCCACCTGGCGAACTTCAAAGACTGAAATTTAGCATAAAAAATGCATAAGAATGATGTTGATTGCGAATAACCAGTGTATTGCTGAGTAACGTTAAAAGCAAGCTAAGAGGTTTTTAAAAAAATCGAATATTAGTGCTTCGGTTCTTGTTGAAAGTGCCTCAAAGCTTACTGCGCCAGTTGCTGTAGTATTTCCCCTGGTAAGTATAACTTTTTATATTTCATCGTTACACAAGTGTGTGTATGTATAATGTAATGCTTATTGTGTGCAGACATCACGGTTTACGTGAAGTTCTGGTAAGAAGAACGCGTGATATTGTCTTTATAGGTAATGTGTGATTTTGTCACTTCTCTGGCGCCACTCCCCTGGCAGTTTTGTTCCAAAAAAGGGTAAATATACAAAACTGTTATAAGCATAATTAATTACATTTTTAATCTTAATTGCCCCTGTGAAAGTAATTTGAATGAACGTAAATAATGCGAGAAGTATTTTCATTTGGGATCACACGATCTTGGATGGTGTGGACGTGGTAGTTGTGCTGATATAAGTTTGCCAAGAGTCCCGCTGGCTCTTTCGTCGTATCCTACGAGCTTCAGCACAAGCTCGTTTTAGTGCCACAAGATTTTGGTTGGTGGGATAACGACGAAATGTGTTCCATGCTTTCTTCTGGTTCTTACATGCTTCCTGACAATCTGAATTCTACCAAGGCTTAGGAAACTTGATCCTACCCTTGGAGGTTTTAGGAATAGCTGCATCTAGGATAGTGTCGGTTACTCTGCTTACCGCCATATCAATGTCAATATCATTCACCAGTTCTGGTGTTACATCTGCCAATTGGGTGAAAGCTGCCCAATCAGCGCGGTCAAATTGAAATCGTACCGGTTGCTGCTTGTAGCTGCAGCTTCCAGTAAAGGTTAGCTTCTGTGGAAAGTTGCCACTTGAGTAAAGACCATTTCCAACCTGGAAATCCCAAAGTGGCAGAAGTGTAGGTAAGCATATTGCAAGATCGATGGCGTGGTAAGTCTGCGTTGGAAGATGGAAATAAGTGTTGGCTGAACATTGCTCGGATGGGAATCGAAGATTCATTGAATGAGGAAGTTGAAAGTGACGGTACTTCATCTGTAGGTAAAGGATTGTTGTCTCCGGCGTCAAGGTTTGCTCCGTCTATTTTAAAGGGTGGTGAAGAATCAGATATAAAAGATGTTTCTGGAGGGCTAGACACTTCAGCGTCAGGGTTTGGTCTATCCGTTACAAAAGATGATGCGAAGTCTATTTCTTGAAATATATTACGATTATACGGGTAAATACCAGTTTTACGAAAACCAGCCTGAATGTTCGCTTGTGTGAAAGCTAGAGGCATAGCAGTTTTGATAATACCTGCTATATCGTAAATTGTCATTGTTGTTTGTCATTAGCCTTACTGTTGTAACCTTTCTCACTGAGTACTCCTCTGGTTCTTTCGTGATGACAGGTTTCCTCCGAATAGTCGAATAACGTTGTCGTTTCGCAGGTTCAAGTGATTTTACAGTCCTAACAGGCATCAAAGCAGGGAAAGCATCAGGATATTCTTGGGAGGTTGCCTGCAGAAAAGTCGGTGTTATAACAGAAGGAGGTTTAATACTATCTACAAGAATTGGAGACGATACAGGCCTTACCGTTGTAACCTTTCTCACTGAGCACTTTGCTGGATCTTTCAATGTGACTGGTTTCTTTATAATAGTTGAATATAGTTGTTTCACAGATTCTGGTGATCTTACAGCAACAGGCTTCAAAGCAGGGAATGCATAAGGATATTCTTTGGAAATTGGCTGTAAAAAAGTGGTGTTAAAACAGAAGGAGGTTCATTGTAATTTACATAAATTATAATGGGTACAAGCCTTACTGCTGTCATCTCTCTAACTGGGCACTTTACTGGATCTTTCACTATGACAGGCTTGTTTAGAATAAAAAGGTCGTTTCGCAGGTTTAGGCGACTCCACAGCAACAGGCACCAAAGCAGGGAAAGCACCAAGAGATTCTTGGGGCGTTGGCTGCAAAACAGTTGGTGTTAAAGCAGAAGGAGTTTGAATACAAACTACGGAAATTGAAGATGGTACAAGTCTCGGAAATTGAAGATGGTCACCTCTATTATCTTGCTCACCAAACTCCTTGAGATCAAAGGAACTGGTTGAACAACGGTTGGTTGAGCTGGAAGCGCTACGGGATTGATCCTCTTCAAAGCTTGAACAAAAAGAGCTGCCAGCTAGTCATTGCCACTTCGGTAGAGATGAAGACCATCCCGTCCCAAAAATCTTTCCCATGAGGTATCAGACCTGCAAAAGAAAAACGCTTCTCGATCTTGGCAATATGGATCAAGATATTTATTTGTGTAGTTGATTCGGTAGTTCAGCACCTCTACCTGCAGTGAAGAGTTCATACGATCTCGACCACTCAGGAAAAATATTTCTACGACGAGGTACAATTGCACTGACAACCACCTTAACGGGATTCAAACATTGTATTTCCTTAAATAAATGATCATACTTACGAGTACAAGCCTCATAAGTACATGACCCTTGACTAATGTTATTAGTCCTAACATGAACTAAAACATAATCAAAGGTATCATTTATTAAGGAAATACCCGAGTGATTCCCTGAGTAGTTCGACCTGGAAGGGAAATGAAACTTACTTCATGATTAGATAATTCTTTGACCAAATATTGTTCTAAATAATTAATCATCGAATTGCCAATAATGAGTAATTTCATTTTTAATCTACAAACTATCAACTAAAGTATAAAATGTATAAACTATGTTAAAACTAGGAGTATAAAGTTAAGTATTTTAAAAAGTTATTCACTAATAAATAACAATACAAATTTAAAATGTTTATGAAGCGTAATATCACCAAAACAGCAAGTTAACTTCAATCATTCACATCAGCAAACCTACAAAGATAAACATGGTTTTAATTCTGTGATATTAATAAAGTTTTATAAAAACTGGCAAAGAATACATGCATATTGCATCTTATAAACTCACTTCATGTTTAAAAAATTTACGTTAAAAGCATCTTAGAATGTTAAGCAATCGTTTTTTCTACTATTGCAAAAAAAAAAAAAAAAGCTTTTTTATACATTAGCCATCACTAAATGACGACAAATTCACCGTTGAATCTATATCAATGGATCATAGTACAATAATGACCCCCATCTTTTTAGAATTTAATTGTGATTGCATAATAACATCATTTGATAAAAAACAACAGCAAAGAACTGAAAAAAGAGGAAGAGGGAAAGACTTTATTTTTGCATTATTCAATACATAAATGTGTATTTAATAACAAAAAATAAGAACAATCGGATTCAAACTTAAGAGAAGTATTAGAACACTTCACATATTGATAATTCCCGTTCCTAAGCCAACAAAGACAAACATGGTTTTTCACTGTTCAACATCGAATTTCAATCCAAAGTGATCAACTTTGAAAATCAAATTAATTATGCTACTTTAAGTAACATGCACTTGTTGAGCAAATAGAATGATGATAAAATGGTTTAGTGCAATTTACAATCTGCAGATTACATACATTAGGGATACCCAATGGATCAAAGGCGACTTATTAACAGTTAAATCACATAAGAACAAAACTAAGATTAACGTCAATTGGTCACTGCTTTAAATATTGTATTCAATACCCAAACACAAAATGAATGCATGTAAAAGGTGAATGAGCAGATTCAAATGACTTAAATTACAAGAACAACGAACATCAAATATGAAACATAAGTTTCACTAATTTCTAATAATCACATGGATAACAAATGTAAAATTCTTACCTTGCAAAGTTGATCTTCAACGTGGGATTCGTTTAATTAATAATCAAAAAGAATAAATAATTGCCCCGAAATCTAAGTTATAGTAAATGACAACAATGCTCAATTATAAAAGCAGCTGAAAAAAATGGCTTCCTTCTGGAAAAGAGCACGAAAGCATTATTTAACTGACGCCAATTCTAAAAGCCAACGTCAGTCTTTCTGATTTTGTGGAAACCCGGAACAAAATTACAGCAAGATACTTTCTTGACTCGTGCCGCCATCTAGCGACATAACTCACAGACTATCTTGTTCCTACATCACTCCCTCACCAGTAACTGAGTTACGACAATCAGCTAACACATGGTAGGGACTACAATCCGAGCATATTTAGTTTCGGATCAAAATGTAGTTCAATTTTACTTAAACAAAATAGAAATTATCATGTCATACAAGTTGACAAAATAAACTTTTAGCACAAGATGAGAAATACTACTTATATATTATATACAACACTATTCAAAAAAAAATGTTAAGAAACATTATACATATTAATATCATAAATTCAAATAGTTTTGTTTCCATTTCCAACTTATTCGTGGAATTTAAGTCATTTCTACTCAAAATATTTCTGGAATATTCCACCAGTATCATGTACGAGAATTTCTATAATTGCACCTATAACATTGGTTTTAACAATTTACACATGTTTAATTAAATTCAATATTTAAACAATTTCCACATTTTCTTTTGCAAAACATGTAAATAATTCAGTGTAACATTTCACTTATAGATTATAAATAAAAGATTTTTTCCTTTAATACAACATTGACTATTATTTACAAGATCTTAGTCTCGAAATATGACTGGTTTTTAAATATGTCTACCAGACCTTGACTTATTTTCAGAATCAGAAAAATGGGTGAGAGTCCTTAGCATCGGAAGTCTCATCTGATATTTTGCTTGGAGTTACATTATTGGGCAAAACTGAGGTTTTTAGTTCAGATGGTATCTGATTAGAACACACTGGCTCATTCTCTGCCAAAAGATAAGTAGGCTTTAGCCTATCAATAGAAATTTTAACAACTTTGTTGTTGATGTTAGCAGAAAAATATTTGTCATTTCTTTCATGCACAGAAAATGGTCCCTCATTTGGTGGCTCAAGTGTTTTTTTTATCCTGTCGACACGTATAAACACATATGAACAGGATGAAAGATCTTTGTGCACGAATGCATTATTTTGTCGTGATTTATGACACTTCACCGGTTTTAATTTAGCCATGTTTTGTTGCCGCTTATAAACAAAAGTATCAGTTTCAGGGTCGATAGAAGGGCTTTCAAAAAACTCGCCTGGAAGCCTGATGTTTGTGCCGTATAGCATTTGAGCGATAAATGAATTTGAATCTGTACGAACTGCAGCTCTGATGCCTAACAGAACTGTAGGTAGGACCTCCGTCCATTTGGCATAACTATGTGCTTTTATAGCAGCTTTTAAGGTTCTGTGGAACTTTTTCCCTATTCTAATGTGCCTAAATCTTTCAATTCATAAGAAGCAATGAAGTGATTCATTAGTGTCTGTAAACATTTTCTTTAAGCTAAGATAACTTGTAATTTTAGTGGAAATGATATTCAGTGTTTAATTTCAGAAAAGTAGTCCTCTATTAATTACTAAACTTTAATCAAAGTGATTTTTCCCCTATCAATCAACCATTGATGGAAGTAATATACTTCTACAAAATAAACATTACGTATGGTTTCTTTTTAAATACTGTTGGTTCCAAGAAATATTATTCAATTGTGTGGGGAACCCCCGTTGTCCGTTTACCTTGCCGTGGTGGGGGGGCTTGCGGTGTGGTGTGTTCGGGGCGAGCTCTTGGCGGAGTAGTGACCCCCAGTTGCTCAAACCGAAGTTCGGCGGGTAGGGATTTTTTCTCCCTCCTTCCCTCATCACACTTACCAAATTACGGAACAAAATCCCAAGCCAAGTTTCAGCGACCGTGCCGATGGCTGCATGGTACCGGGGCCAAGCGGTGCCGCAAGCGGTCGACTTCAGGGCTAGCTGGCGAACCCTGACGTATGCAGCCTTACCCCTGTGTAGGGGGGCTACGCAGGGGCTCGACCCCGTTTTCCCCCCCAGTTCTCCGGTCCGTTTATGGATACCAAAGAAAAAAACCTTTCTCCCCCTAGTGGGGAGCGTCAGAATGTGTTGTCGAGCAATCCAAAGTTTTTTATTATCAAGCGCAACGAATCAAATTTTACAGCAGTATCTCCTTTCAAAATTAATAAAGCTCTAATTCATTTAATTGGGGAGTTTAAATCCGTCAAAAAGATGCGTAATGGCGAACTTCTTCTGGAAATCAAAGATCCTAAACAAAGCAAAACATTACAGTCCACAAACCAACTCGGCCCATATTTAGTTACAGTATCAGAACATTCAACTTTAAATTTCTCCCGAGGGATTATTTCCGAACCAGACCTTTTCTTTACACCTGAGAATGAGATCCTAGATGAAATGAAAGATCAAAAAGTCAGCGCAGTAAAAAGAATCACAATCAAGCGGGACGGCAAAATGGTCAACACTAAACATTTAATTTTAACTTTCAATACTCCGATCTCCCTGCACGCGTCAAAGCAGGTTATCTATCTTGTCCGGTAAGACCATATATCCCAAACCCACTTCGCTGCTTTAAATGTCAGCGTTTTGGGCATTCAAAAATATCATGCCGTGGAACCAGCACTTGTGCCAGATGTGCGGAACCCGGCCATGACAGTAACGAATGTCAAAAAAACTTCAAATGTGTCAATTGTAATGCGGATCATCCCTCATACTCTAGGAAATGCCCCAAGTGGATCTCAGAAAAAGAAATACAGCTCATTAAAACTACTCAAAAGATACCATACCCCGATGCTCGAAAAATTGTCGAATCCCGGACACCTACTGTGGGACTTTCATATGCTGCTTCAGTTAAAAAAGTGTTAAAATCTGCTAGCACGCAAACAGTTAGCCAAAATGAAACGGTAACCAAATCTAAAACAGTCAACACAATCAAGTCACCAAGTAAACAACATATTAGCTCTAATACCTCTTCAAAGAAAACAGATGAAAACACACAAGCACAAAATGTTGAAACTAAAACTGATAAAACTCAAACTGCAAACACTACAAGTCAGAAAAAAGCGAAACAAACTGCAGCGAAAAAAAAACTTATACAAATGCGCGTTAAAATGGGGGTTCCCTCTAAACAAAGGCCCCCTCAATTTTTTCAATTTAAAAAAGAGGACTTCTTGTATTCAGGCAAGAAAAATAAACTGACGAAATCTCTTCACGAGGAACTTGCCCCCTCTCATGGGGAGATTGATGATGTTGAATTTGAAGAGCTTCCGCCATCCGAAGATGAAGGATGGACGGACGTCCCTACTAAATGAGCTGCTTCTCTTTTCTTTGGCCTTCTTTCTCTTCTTTTTCCATCATGGCCCTGAGCATTCTTTCTTGGAATTGTCAAAGTTACTCACGTAATGTCACGGACGTCAAAGATCTTGTCGAAACTCACCAACCGGCCATATTCTGTCTGCAAGAAACATTCCTGTCACCTGTTGATAGACCGAGTTTGAAAGGTTTCGATATATACCGCAAGGACTGCTTGTCAGGTGACCGTCGTTGTGGCGGAGTGGCGATGCTAATCTCTAATGATTATGCATCTAGCCAGCTCGATATCAACACGTCCCTCCAAGCAGTAGCTGCGCGTGTTCACCTTCACTCGCTGCTCACAGTTTGTTCTGTGTATATCCCACCTTCTTATGACTTGAGAAGTGTGGAATTGCAGACATTGATTGACCAACTCCCACCCCCATTTCTCATCTTGGGGGATTTCAATGGCCATAACCCTCTTTGGGGGAGCCCAGACTCCAATAGTAGGGGTCTACTTATAGAGGAATTAATAAATGACAACGATCTTTGCGTTCTTAACAACGGTGACAATACATATTTCCATCTTCCTACTCAGAGTTACCATGCGATTGATCTTGCAATATGTTCACCTTCTCTTCTGCCACTTTGGGACTTTCAGGTTGGAGGTGGCTTTTATACCAGTGGGCACTTTCCAATTAAGATCACCTTCACTGGACGCTGTAGCTATCAGCAGCAGCAAGCCCGACTGCGTTTTGATAAAGCTGATTGGACAGCTTTTACCCAAATGGCAGACATAACACCGGAGATGGTAATTGATATCAGCATTAATGAAGCGGTAAGCAGAGTAACTGAAACTATCCTAGCAGCAGCGAACGCTACAATTCCAAAAACCACAAAAGGTAGAATTAAATACCCTAAGCCGTGGTGGAATACGGACTGTCAAGCAGCTCATAAAAACAAAAAAAAAGCATGGAGCACATTTTGTCGTTATCCGTCCACGCAAAATTTAATAGCGCTAAACGAGCTCATGCTGAAGCTCGGAGGATTCGGCGAAAAAGCCAGCGGGACCCGGGGCAAGCATATGTAAGCACAATCGCGACGTCCACCTAGTCCAAGACCGTATGGAGGAAAATTAAAAAAATAGCTGGTAACTATCAAACATCTTGTGCTCCCATTCTTGAGAAAAGCGGTCAAACAATATCTGACCTCAAAGAAGTGGCTGACTGCTTAGGGACACATTTATCAGAAGTCTCCAGAGCAGGCAATTATAGTTCAAAGTTTTTAGCTCTTAAATCACTTAAGGAAGCAAAAATCCTTAATTTTAAATCAAACATTTTAGAATCATATAATACCAATTTTACTCTTAAGGAACTTCTTGTAGCTTTACGAAAATCCCGTAACACTTCTCCTGGTCCTGATGAAATACATAATAACATGCTGAAACATTTGAGTAAAACTTCTTTAGAAAATGTACTACATCTTTTTAATAGAATCTGGACTGAAAACTGTTTCCCAACATTATGGACTCAAGCAACTATAATACCCTTACTGAAACCGAATAAACCGACCAACCAACCAGAGAGCTACAGACCTATAGCTCTTACTAGTTGCCTATGTAAATTGATGGAGCGAATGGTGAACGCCGGACTGATTTTCATTCTGGAGTCCAATCACCTGCTATCCTCCTATCAAAGTGGTTTCAGGCGTGGCAGAAGCACAATTGACAACTTACTGCTTCTCGAAACATCGATTAGAGAAGCATTTCTTAAACGAAAACATCTTGTGAGCGTATTCTTCGACATTGAAAAGGCATATGACCGTACCTGGAGATATGGGATCCTCAAAACTCTGCACGAGTATGGGTTGCAAGGTAACCTACCAATCTTCATCTCCAATTTTCTAAAACATCGATCATTTCGTGTACGGGTCAAATCTGTTCTGTCGGATACCTTCATCCAAGAAGAAGGTGTACGCCAAGGAAGTGTTTTGAGCGTTACTCTTTTCATTATAGCAATCAACAGCTTACACGAACAATTGCCTCCCGCTGTCAAAGGTACTATGTTCGTTGATGATTTATGTTTTAAAATGTTTTTAAAATCTTATATGCTTTATGGGTTATCATCGTTTGGCGCAGTATGGCCTATAAAGGCTCTTGTGCCATAAAACCCAAAACAACTAACTAACTAACTCGTTGATGATTTCCAAATATCTTTTTCGTCATCGAACATGAGTATCATTGAAAGACAGCTTCAAATAGCTATCAATAAAGTCTCTCAATGGGCGGAAGAGAATGGTTTTTCCTTCTCCCCCCAAAAAACTTTCTGCATTCATTTCTGCCGTAAAAGAGGTCTCCATCCTGATCCGGACCTTCTTATTAACAACCAACCAATATCTGTAAAAACTGAAGGAAAATTTCTTGGAATCATACTCGACAATAAACTTAAATTTTTGCCACACCTACGAGAATTAAGAAAAAAATGCTCACTGAAACTGAATATTCTTAAAGTCTTAGCAAACACTTCTTGGGGTGCCGATACAGAGTCCATGCTAAGAATTTATAGGGCTCTGATACGCTCAAAAATTGATTACGGTTGTCAAATATATGGCTCTGCAGCTAAAAGTTATTTAAAGATCCTCGCTCCAATACATAATCTCGCTCTGCGCATCTGCACAGGGGCATTCAGAACCTCTCCTATTCAAAGCTTACATATCTTAGCCCATGAACCTTCTCTGCACTATAGACGTCTAAAGCTATCTCTAAATTTTTATTTTAAAATTAAGCCAAATCAAAACCACCCTTTGCATTTGCATATCTTCCATCCATCATATACTGACTTATTTCTGCGCCGTCCTTCGGTCACCCCAACATTTGGGATTCGAATGAGACAGGCGATTAACACCCTGCATTTTTCTGATTTTGATTTACCTGATACAGCAGAACCTATTGAACCTTGGAACAAAAATAACATTACTTTTCTTTATGATTTCTGTAGCTTTCAAAAAGATACTATTGCAGACTTGGTATACCAACAGATCTACTATGAGGTAAAACAAAAATATTCTTTATATTACGAAATCTTTACCGACGGATCTAAGGCAAATGATCACGTTGGCTTCGCAGCAGTAATTGATGGTTATACTATCTCACAACAACTACATAATTCTTGCTCAGTCTTCACTTCTGAAAGCAAAGCCATAGTCACCGCTCTCCAAACAATAGCCCAATCAAATAAAAAAAAGTGGATTATTTACACAGACTCGAAAAGTTCGTTGGATGCCCTTTCAAACTGTAACAACAATAGCCACCCTTTTGTGATTCAAGCTTTTCAGTCATACCATAGGCTAATACAAAATAACTTCGAAATTTTCTTCTGTTGGATACCTAGTCATGTAGGCATTGCTGGCAATGAGGCAGCCGATGCAGCTGCTAAGGCTGCTAGTGCCCATTGCGAAGACCTTGTTCCTTATGAAGATATAAAAAATTCCATTACGGGCAGTATATACAACTCTTGGCAGCGTGACTGGGATGGAGAGGTGCAAAACAAGTTGCACTCTATCCAGCCCTTCACAAAAGGTTTCAAATCCTTTAATATTACGCGAAGGAAACAAGTCGTCATAGCCCGTCTTCGCATCGGCCATACCCGGTTCACACATAAACACCTTCTTTGCCGTGAACCAGCGCCTATATGTACTAACTGCAATGTCAACCAGACAGTGTTTCATATCTTGTGTAAATGCCCAGATTTTAACCAAACTCGTTTTAAACATTTTAATAACTTTTATCCATCTTTGACGGAACTACTTGGGGATATACCCCATCCTAATTTGTTTCCCTTTTTAAATGAAATCGGTTTTATATCTCTAATTTAGTGGTTTTATCTTTGTCTTGAGTGTTTTGTCTTTGTTTTGTTATGTGTGTCTGATTTTATAAAAAATTGTTAGCAAGTTCTTCCTCTTGCTTAGTTTGGATTTTAAACATCATTTATGTATAATCAAAATCACTTGACAGTTATTGCTTCCATCCCATTGTTTAAAAATTTTAAACTTTATTCGTGTCTTGTCCCGAAGTGTTTTTAAAATTTTAGAAGTTTTATATCCATTGTATTTTAAATTATTTTAGTTCTGACATCTCTTCTTTTTTAAGTAAATTATTGTTTGGCGCAGTATAACCTAATAAGGCTCTTGCGCCAATAAACACAATATAACCAACCAACCAACCAATTGTGTGGGGATCTGTAACATTGCGTCTATGGAGGGAAATATTCTGTTCCGGGATGTTTTATTCGTATAAGAGGGTATTCGTTTATTCGGTAACCGATTAAGCGTAGATAACAGTAATTGTCGAAAGAATTAAGTTTCCTTTCAAATAGTAGTAACAATAGAAAATGATAGTTATCAACATTTAGCTAATTATTGCATCAAAGACCTTATCAAACATGTTCTTAATTAAATGAGGAATCAAGTGTATATTTTTATGCAGTCAAGGAAAAAAATAGGCTTAAATTTTGTACCAGCACAGCTAGAATTAACTTCTGGGAGGTGTATTTGGCAAAACAGTCTTTATATACGGGTTGCGAGGTAATTTACCTATCTTTATATCCAATTTTCTTAGACAGATATCTTTTCGGGTACGTGTCAAGTCTGTTCTGTCGGATACCTTCATTCAAGAAGGCATACCCCAAGGAAGTGTGTTGAGCGTAGCTCTTTTCGTAATTGCAATCAATAGCTTAATCGATCAATTGCCGCCCGCTGTCAAAGGTACCATGTTCGTAGACGACTTCCAAATACCTTTCTCGTCAGCGAGCATAAGTATCGTCGAACGTCAACTTCAAATTGCAGTAAATAAATTCTCACGATGGGCGGAGGAAAATGGCCTCACCTTCTCCTCACAAAAAACTTTTTGTATACATTTTTGCCGTAAAAAAGGTCTTCACCCGGACCCAAACCTACGCATTAATAACCAACTGATATCTGTGAAAGAAAGAGGAAAATTCCTAGGTATCACACTCGACAGTAAACTTAAATTGTTGCCGCACATACAAGAGTTACGAAAGAAATGCTTATTTAAAATGAATATCCTTAAAGTCTTAGCAAACACTTCTTGGGGTGCTGATACAGAGTCCCTGTTAAGAATCTACAGGGCTCTGATACGCTCAAAATTAGATTCATCCTTTACACATCCTTTCATCCTTTTTAGAATCATCCTTTACATCTGTATATTTTTCATCCATCAAATGAAGACTTATTTCTTCACCGTCCGTCGGTTACCCTCATATTTGGTATCCGAATGCGTCAGATGCTTTCAAAACTGCAGCTTCCAGATTTCAAAACTTACAACACAATAGAACCCATTGAACCTTGGAGTGAAATAATAGTTTCTACAATCCAAGACGTCGTTAAATTCCCCAAAGAAACCACATCCAACACAGTATATCAACAAATATTTCATGATATTAAAAGTAAATATTCAGAATACAAAGAAATTTACACCGACGGATCAAAGTAAAACGATCACGTTGGCTTTGCCACAATAATAGACGGTCAAATTATCGCAGAAAAATTAAATTCATCCTGTTCAGTATTTTCCTCAGAAATGAAAGCAATATTTGTCACTCTACAATCAATAGCCCAATCAAACCATAAAAAGTTTGATCTATACTGACTCGAAAAGTTCAGTTGAAGCCATTTATCACTGCAATAACAATAGCCACCCTACAGTTATTCAAACTTACAACTTATACAAAAGTCTAATGCAAAATAATTTTCAGGTTCTATTTTGCTGGGTACCTGGTCATGCGGGAATTCCAGGCAATGAAGCAGTTGATACAGCCGCCATAGCTGCAAGTACCCTGGTCTATGCAGAGTTCCCTTTGATGACATTAAAAATGCCATTTGTGTATGCCTTGACAATCATTGGCAGCTGGATTGGAGTGGGGAAACCCAAAATAAATTACACTCCATCCAGCCATCTACGAAGGGTTTCGGACATCTAAAGAGCACTAGGAGGGAACAAGTTATAATAAACCGTCTTCGCATTGGCCACACCAGGTTCACCCATAAATATATCTTATGCCGAGAACCAGCTCCGATATGCAACAACTGTAATGTAACACAGACAGTGCTCCATATTCTAAGTATCTGCCCAAATTTTGATCACATACGTTTAAAAATGTTTAATCATTTTCATCCGTCATTAAAAGAGTTGCTAGGGGATAAACCTCATCAAAATCTTCAACCCTTTCTTCAGGAGATTGTTTTCTCCTTTTTAATTTAATGTTTGTATTGCGTTGGTCCTGTTTCCGACAATGTCTCAGTTTTTCGTTCGTGTATGTGTTCTTTTACATACTTGACAAATAACTTTACAGTTAACTGTTTTAACCATATTTTAGTAATTTTACATTACGTATACATGTATGATTTGGTTTTAAGTTTTAACGTATTCTAAGATCTATTTTACATTTCTACATTTTTATTGGTGTTAAATCTTTTAAGTAAACCATCGTTTGGGGCAGAATAACCCATAAGGGCTCTTGTGCCACAAAATTCAAATAAACCAAACCAAACCTTCGCTTGCTTTTAACTTTACTCAGTATTATACTGGTTATTCGCAATCAACTTCATCCTTATGCATTTTTTATGATAAATTTCAGTCTTTGAAGTTCGCCAGGTGAGGGTGACACTGTTGATATGGCCCGTCAAGAAGTGTATTTTTTAAAAATAATAATAAATATTTTTTCAATGTTTACTGATGAAATATGTTTCTATGCTAATGTAAGTGTATGATTATGGCAAAAAACATTACGCCAAGTTAGCAAAAATTGAACGTCGAACATGTTTGTATAAAAACTAGTATTTGGACAGGCCAGGGGAGTTAATGCAGAACAATCAAATAAATTATCATAAAACAGATAATTTACGTTTTCTAACCTTCAACTGTTTGTTTAAACAGCATGGTAAGGCTTGGAAAAATTGTCGAGGAACCTCAACCGTTATAGCGATCATTCCGTGAATTGCAACTTTTCGTAAACCATTTCTGTAGTGAAAAATATTAAAACATCTTTAAGTAATGAGAGCGGATATATGCTTTACCTCTTATTAGTGAATTTCCTACTTATAAGCTTCAGGATTTCGAAGTACAGATACTCGTCGATACGCTAATAAACGAATAAATACAAGGACTTTCTTAGGAGATTAATTTATACAAACTTTTGTTTCGCCACTAAGGGCCATGCTCCACATCGACGTAAAGCAGAAAAAATAGGCAGAAGCGTAAAATGGATTCAATGGTGTTCCTATGGAAAGTACCCGGATTTTCAGTCTCTGCCTTCAGTTTCGGTCGCGTTTTACGCTGATGTGGAGCATGGCCCTAACTGTCACGATTATGTCCGTACTGTCTAAAAGTCTTTTCGGACTTTCTTGAAATAGGGGGAAAAGCAACGAGGAAGTAGAAAGCGAACAAAAGCTGAAAACATCGGGTAGTGCGCATCCTAAACCTATCACCCCTTTTTCAGATGGAAGCGTCCGTGGCTCCCAGGCGCACAATACGTAAACAGACAGTACTTTATGGGTGCGTTCATAAAGTCGAACGCGTTTAACGAGTGAAGCACGCTAGGCGAACGAGGCGTCCAAAAAGAAAACGCGTTCGCTAACCGGTCGTTCAGAAAGTGTAACTCGGTTAGTTTCGTGAAGCGAAAATCTTAACCAAGCTCACGAAGGAAAAGGGTCGTTTGCTCGGTTAAAAAACATGGCGGCGCCCAGTACTAGCGTGTGTTACAATGTTTACATTTGCGATATCCGATATAAAACGTCAGAACGTTGCGATTATATGTTCGGCATGTGTAATCTTGCAGCGAATATGTCCCTGGTTTTGTCCAGATGAGATTTTTTCAACAAAAAAAGAAAAAAAAAGGAAATACAAAAAAATTCGCATAAGACATAAATTTTGCTAACACTTAAGGGTTTCAGAAAATTTTAAGAGAGCACAATTAATTTTTTTGTTCTAGATAACCGACAATTAATACAAAAAAATTATATTGTATTTTGAATTTTTTTGCCTAGGCAAATGCAGTGTACTTTACTTTTAGTCAAATGTAAACCTATCGGGGCCGTAACCAGACTATTATTTCGGGGAGGGTTTTACAAACTTTCCTCTTTATATCTATATGACAAATGAAATTTGATATGTTCTATATTCTGTTGCTTTTTGTTACTGTAGATACTTAAGGGGCATTAACATTGAAAAATAACATATCTTCCCAATGAAGTAAAAAATTCTGATGTGTACAAAGCATCCTCACCCCAGTTAAAACGCTATATTGTGTATGAAATTTTGTTTTCAAATACTACAATAAAGATAAATATTGCAGATAAATCAATTGATTTATACTATCATTCAATAAGGAGAATTAAATTTTTCAAATGAAATTGGAAAGTAAATAAGAAAACTAAAAATAAAATAGTAATAATATTATTTTTCAGCAAAAAGAACATTAAAAAGCATTTTTGAGAATAGTTTTGAAAAATTTCGGAGGGGGTTTGAACCCTAAAAACTTGCCCCTTAAATACGACTCTGAAACCTATGTCTAGGTACTTCCAAAATCTTACGGGAAAAAAATATATCAGGTTTTAAAATGCATTTTGCGTTCTACTATAACATATGAAGATATAATTCAAAATATACCTTGTTTAATTCAAGTCGTGTCTGATTTTATGAAAGTTACCTGGAAGTCATTGTGAAATATGTACTTGAATGAAGAAGTTGGTGGTTAGTGGAATATTTGTTTCTAAAGCCAAATTGCTAATTTGGTATGATGTCTTAGAAATTTAGATGGTTGTTTATTCGATAAATGATTTTCTCGAAGAGTTTCGACAAAGTACTTAGTAGGCTTATAGGCCTGTATTTTTGTGGGAAACTTGGGTGAGCTTTGGTCTTTAATATAGGAGCTATAAGTGCATATTTCCAGGAGTTAGGGAAATAACCGAGGATGATGCTAGTAGTGTTGGAAATTTGTGTAATGACCCCAGCAGCACCAGAACGTTCAAATTTGGTGCAAAAATGGTGTTATTGGTCAAATAACGGCGCTAAGTGTCCCTTGAACGTTATATTCGACGTGTAAAAACAGTAATATTATCACGGTGTCATTTCAGTGCTTAAGGAACGTGATATTTGACGTGTAAAAACAGTAATATTATCACGGTGTCATTTCAGTGCTTAAGGAACGTGATATTTGACGTGTAAAAACAGTAATATTATCACGGTGTCATTTCAGTGCTTAAGGAGGTGCTTAATTTCTCAGAATTGAGGTCGTGAATTCCTGCTTTTTAGAAAGGGGGGAGGAAGCATATCTGCAGAAACTTTAAGTTTTATCCTAAACAACTCTTTCTCCCAAGATCCTAATCAGATTTGCATGCATTTCAGTAAAAAAACATTATATTCATACTAATAAAATGGTATGATTTACGCCCTTAGTCTTTCATAGATGGCGCCTCCTGCAAAAAAATTTCCTTTTAAAGTATTATTTTTCTCCCTCGATAAGATCCAAGTAGCGTCTAGTGTGTAGCTTGTCCTGCTGGAGTCGCAAGGGACCCGCGTTCGATTCCCGCGGAATGAATATATTAAATTCAAAGTAATTAAACAATCAATAATTAAATTAAATAAATTAATTAAGTAATTAAATAATTAAAACCAAGATGGCGATGATCATGGATCAAAAATTTTGGATCAAAAATGACGTCACGTTTAAAACACGTCACGGCCCCGGATACTGGGGTATACGTAGTATACTTTTTTAGCTGGGGAGCACTGAAAACAAACGTATTTCCAGAACCTAAATATAACCTATCATTCCACGTTCAAAACTGGGACAAAAAAAGGTGGTCAACACCAGATTTCGACGTGTCATATTACCATTGATCGATGAGACACATAGACGTTGACAACGCGTGCTGCGAGAACGTGTTTTGAACGTGCCGGCTGGGTGGGCTCTGTACGTATTGCCGAACGTGTTAACGCCTTTGTGCTACTTGGGGAACATCAGCATGTTGAAGGGGAGATTTTTGAGGATGAGATTATTAATACCATCTTCTCCAGGACTCTTATTGTTCTTTAGTTTTTTTATTTCATCAGTAGTTTCATTAGTGTTGATTCTAGGAGGTGGGATGGGAACGTAGTAGCTTTCGAAGTAGAATAACTTTCATTCACTTCATCAATGAGGTTATTACAGTAGTGATGACTGCTGTGAGTAAATTGTTGTTCTAGTGAGTCTGCGGTAGCATTAGATTTTTCTTTTTCAGTGTAGGCTATACCCATGCTACCATGTAGAGGGGGGGGGGATGGCTTGGAATTTTTTATTCAGTCTTTTCGCAGCTTGGAAAAGAGTTGTCAGAGGTTTCAAGAGAGCTAAGGTAGCTGTCCCCGGTGTAATACTGAGTAAAGTTAAAGGCAAGCTAAGTGGTTTAAAAAAAATTCAAATATTATTGCATCGGTTCTCGTTGAAAGTGCCTCAAAGCGTACTGGGCCAGTCGCTGTGGTATTTCCCCTGGTAAGTATAACTTTTTATATTTCATCGTTACATAAGTGTGCGTACGTATAATGTAATGCTTATTGTGTGCAGCCATCATGGTTTACTTGAAGTTCTGGTAAGAAGAAGGCGTGATGTTGTTTTTATAGTTAATATGTGATTTTGTCACTTTTCTGGCGCCACTCCCCTGGCAGTTTTGTTCCAAGAAAGGGTAAATATACAAAACTGTGTTATAAGCATAATTAATTACATTTTTAATCTTAATTGCCCCTGTGAAAGTAATTTGAATGAACGTAAATAATGCGAGAAGTATTTTTATTTGGGATCTGCGGTGCGACTTGTATGCAACGTGTCGTGTTTTCAAGATTGATTTTTTTAATTTTATTACAACGCGAAATTTTTGAATACAGGTTTTACAGAAATGAGTCCATACTCTGATTTTACACCGAAAAATAAGTGAAATAATAGTAAATCAAACCAGAATTTAGCCAATAGTGTCACTCCCCTGGCAACGCATTTTCCCCTGGTATCGATAAACCCCCCAAAAATTTAAATTTCGTCTGACCTTTACCACTAAAATCATAAACATAGCGGCTACTAGTGATATAATGAGTGTGAAATTAAACAGATTATTTTTTCTTTGGGGACACAAAAAAACGCATTGATCGTAGAATCACCCAATTGTAGCTTTGAAAGAATAACAGGTGTCATGAAGAACAATTGTTAGAATTAAGAGGAATTAAATTTATATATGTTTTCCAAGACTTACAGTGTTCATTTAATACTGCTGCAGATTTTAAAAAGGTGATCTTTGCAATGTTTTTATCACCTAGAAGAAAAAATGCAAATCATTTTCCTAGAAAGTTGAAATATGGGCGATTCTCTGTAAACTGGTAATTGGCTATCCGGACTGAGTATTTTAAAAATAATAAAGTGTAATAAAGTAATTATCGCTCTTAATACAAGTAAAGCATCCATACTTTGTGGCCCAATTGTATTTGGAGTGATAACAATTTAATTTTTTTTTCTAGAAATTATCTAAGTGCCAAAAACACAGTCCCCTGGCTGTCCCAATCCCATAGTCTGACTGTTAAAGATAGTATTTCAAAAAACCTATTAACACTACATAAATTTGGCAATTAATATCTAAAAATAGAATAATGAAGCTATATTTTTCGTATGAAATAAGGTATAATTACTTATTTCTAAAACTTAAAATTGTCATGTAAATTCTGTCCGGAGTTTTTTCAAACAGTCCCCTGCAACAAATTCACAGCTGTAATAAGAAAAATCTATAACTTTTGCAAATTCTTTTTGGCATGAAGTTTAAAGTAATCAGTGTGAATTTGACGAAATCGCCAAGAACGGTGTTGAAACGCTACTTTGCTTAGTTTGAGAGCCACATTTGTGCTGAAAGTATGCATCGTGATCGTTGCGAAAACAGTCCTCTGGGAAGTGATTTTATTAATGTCAATTAATTTAATTATAAAACATATTAGTTATTATATCCACGATTTGTGCCTCAATTTATTAGTAATCTCGTAACTAATTATGTTCCAATAGTTTTGCAGATATTACGCAACAAAGAGCAAAAACACAGTCACCTGGCACAGTCCCCTGCCTAGTTATACTAGGCGGGGGACTTACCCCCTATCATGATTTATCAGAAAAACACAAACTTCAATTCAATTGGCCCTCTTTCAAACTAAAGTAATAGATTCATTTTCTGTGCAATAGTATTATAATTATACGAACATTTCAAAAAACCGTGCCCGGACAGATTTCGTGTGAAAAATGACGAGTTTACAGAGAATCTCCCATATATATATTTTTTCAAACTAGTAAAAAAAGTACAAAGCTTACAATTTTCATTAAGTTTGTCTTGGATGTTATTACAGTTATTCAGTTTCGAATCATTTCCAATGCCTAGACGGAAAAAAAAAAAAACAAACAATTATAGTATATTATTGATCGAGATGAATGACATACACTGCATAAGAGCTGTTATTAAGAATAATTAAGCATATATAAACGTTTTACAAGACTCACAATTACTATCTATTTCTGACACAGAATCAGCTAAGCTTATTCTCGGAACATTTTCAGTACCTAGAATGAAAAATACATTTGAGTTTCTTATAACACTTAGGGGTAGAGAATTTGGGAAATAAAGCAATTGGGCGATTCTCTGTAAACTCGTCATTGTTCACACGAAATCTGTCCGGGCACGGTTTTTTGAAACAATCGTATAATCAAGGGCGTATTTAGGGGGGTGTACGACGGGGCCTGCCCCCCTTCCGAAATCGTGAAAGATTTTTTCGAAAGTAGGTGTTCGGTTCGTGTTTGCTGAAAAAAAAAATCTTTAAGAAAAAAGCCCACTCTTTATTAACATTGTTTTCAAAGGTGTATATAAGCCCCCCCCAGAGGGTCTTTCGCTCCTATACCCCCCCCCAGAAAAAAAAATCGGATTTTTTTTAAGGTAGTTATTATTATTCAGTTTAAGTTTACTCTTAAATTATTTACATACTTTTAGCTTGAAATGCATAAATAAATAAATAATTATTGCTAATAATAATTCGTTAGATGGCACCAGGCAGTGGTGCAACCCAAGAGATTTAGGGAGCCCTTGCGCTTTACTCAAGAGAAAAAAGAACGTTTCTTGGGAAAATGAAGATATTTCAATTAGAAAACGCATAGAAAAAAATCCTAATCATTTTGAATAGAAATCTTTAAATGAAAAATGTTCAACACATGTAGATCATTAGTCAGCAAATTACGCTTCTCTTTTTCTTTTCATTCCCCATTTTTTCTAGTCAGTCAGGAAATAAGAGTCTTTAAAATAATGCTACACTCAATAAATTTGAAATAAAGTGTAATCATTCCTCCCCGGCAAGAAATTTAAAATAGAGTGTAAGTATTCCTCCCAGCAAGAAATTTAAAATAAAGTGCAATCATTTTCGGTTTTAGTTTTTTCACAAACAACTTCCAAGCTTTCAGCTGAAAAAAAAAATCGAAAAGAGGTAGAAGTCCAAGCCGGCCGAGCTGGAAGGGGCACGTAATTTTCAATCTCTTTACCAGTGGTGAAATTAAGGAATAGAGTGCCTCTCAGTGGCGGGTTTAGGGTAGGAAGTCGATGCCCGTATATCCGCCAAGCATGAATTCAAAGAAGGCTCATGACCCCCCTTCAAGAGTCCAAAGAAATCTTAAAATTTCGCATTTACAACGTGTAATTTAATTACAGTTTCAAGACTTCAATATCAAAAATTTTCGGAAGAGAGTTCTTTTCCCGCATCTTCTTCAATACCTTGGTCAAACATTGCCTCAAGAGCATTTTAGAGATTTAATATTCAAAAGGTTAACGGTATAGTTGATATCCCCCTTACTTTTCTATAGTCTTTAGCTTTAAAATGTGTTTTTAGAAAAGAGAGAGCTCCTGAATTACAGTCTCCATGCCCAAAAATTTCAGGAAGGGTCCCTAAATCTTTTTATTATCCTAAATGTTGTTAGACAAAGCCTAAAAGCAGTTGTTCCTATCAAGAGTCATGGCGTAAGTGGTGCTAATGAATTATTTTTAAGGGGCGTTTTTAAAAGTTTTTGTTTTCTTTTTCTTTCACATGTGGCTCTCGTTTTTAGAGAGATCTTCATGGAATTCTTGGATGATAAGTTTTTGCTCTTGGGGTAATAGGTACCTCTGCTAAAAGTAAAATTTTGAACCTTCAGTTTCAAAAAATAGAGCTTAAAATCGCATTCTTGAAGCTTCGATGCCGCAAAATTTTGGGGCACAGCGCCCAAATCCTGCCTCTTCTCTTGACGGTATTAAAGATAACCTAAATAAAAATGTTTTTAAAACATTAATTTCGAAACATTTCGGGAGAGTGTCCTTGATAACGTTACTACCAAAGATGGTCTAAAGTAAAGATGGCTTAAGGTTTCAATTTTGAAAATTTTTGGAGGGAGATCCCTAACCACTTTTTATCTCTTAACGTCTTCAAAGAGAACGCGAAATTGCGCATCTATATATCGAAAATCTTTCAGGGGAGGATCGTTGAACTTTTACTTCCCAAAGATAACTTAAATGCGACTTCAGCTCGAAAAAAAAAAAAAAAAAAAAAACCCTCATCTTCTTTTCTTTTACTCTATCATGAAGAAATAGTATATCCTGAGTTGTGCTTCAGTGTCAAAATATTTCAGGAGAGATGCCTCAAGTCTTCTCAATTCCTTTAACGTCAATAAAGATAGCCTGAAATTGCATGTTTAGAATTAAAGTTTCAGTAAGTTTCCCAGAGGAGTCTTGATCCTCCAACTTCATCAAAGGTAGCATAAATAATTTCAATTTCGAAAAAAGTTTTGGAGGGAATCTAAAACTTCGTAATTTTCTATCTTTTCCAAAAATTGCAATATTTTAATTCAATTTGAAAATTTCTACCTGTCTTACAGTAAGAGCGAAAAAAAAGTTGGGGGGGGGGGGGGCTAAGCTTGAATATATGGGCCTCCTCCGAAATAAAAACCTATATACGCCACTGCGTATAATTATAATACTATTGCTCAGAAAATGAATCTATTACTTTGGTTTGAAAGAGGACCAATTGAAATTTGTGTTTTTCTGATAAATCATGATAGGGGGTAAGTCCCCCGCGTGGTATAACTAGGCAGGGGACTGTGCCAGGTGACTGTGTTTTTGCTCTTTGTTGCGTAATATCTGCAAAACTATTGGGACATAATTAGTTACGAGACTATCTATAAATTTAGGCACAAATCGTGGACATAATAACTAATATGTTTTATAATTTAATTAATTGACATTAATAAAATCACTTCCCAGAGGACTGTTTTCGCAACGACCCTGGTGCATACTTTTATCACAAATGTGGCTCTCTAACTAAGCAAAGTAGCGTTTCAACACCGTTATCGGTGATTTCAGAAAATTCACACTGATTACTTTAAACTTCATGCCAAAAAGAATTTGCAAAAGTTATAGATTTTTCTTATTACAGCTTTGAATTTGTTGCAGGGGACTGTTTGAAAAAACTCCGGACAGAATTTGCATGACAATTTTAAGTTTTAGAAATACGTAATTATACCTTATTTCATAAGAAAAATATAGCTTCATTATTCTATTTTTAGATATTAATTGCCAAATTTATGTAGTGTTTATAGGTTTTTTGAAATACTATCTTTAACAGTAAGACTATGGAATTGGGACAGCCAGGGGACTGTGTTTTTGGCGCTTAAATAATTTCTAGAAAAAAAAATTAAATTGTTATCACTCCAAATACAATTGGGCCACAAAGTATTAATGCTTTACTTGTATTAAGAGCGATAATTACTTTATTACACTTTATTATTTTTAAAATACTCGGTCCGGACAGCCAATTACCAGTTTACAGAGAATCGCCCAATTACAAAATTTAGAATGTTTTAAAAAGTGTAAGCCATTAATTACAAGCAGAATTCAGCACAAAATATTTCTTGTCAGACATTTCTACATCCTCATTATTCTTACAATGACTGAAAAATAAAATAAATTACAAAATAAGTAAGCAACTCACACAAAACTAACAACGATAGAATTTCATAGTTATAAATTTACTTTTGTAACTTATTACCTTAGAACTCTTTCTACCAATAATAATTTCTTATGAAAATATTCTCCTGTGTTCTCTGATATCACATCTGCCATTTCTTTGACAACCAAAAGAGCTGTTTTATATCTTTCTTGTCGGAAAGTGCAGATAACTTTTTCTTTCACAGAAATTTGTGGAGGTTCGAGTGACACTGGGGCAGTTTGAGGGTCTACATTGAACACTCTGTGGTTCACGAAATGGTCTTTAGTCCACCTTTTGTCAACTAACTGTAAATCAAAAAGAGACAGGTTTTGCTCCTGCCTGACAGCAAAACTATGTCTGCATGGCAATCTCATGGAATTTGATATTAGGCAATCACATTTATCATGTGTCACTTTATACAATATTCCATTCCGTGAAAAATAAAATACAGAAGGGGAAACTTATATATAATGACATTAACAAGCTGCTGTTTTCTTAATTCTTTCAGAATGAACTCAAAAGGATAGGGCAACAGTTCTTCAGAGTATTGTTTTTCTATTGGGGTTCAGTCTATTATTATAATTTTCATTGAAGATTGGACAGCTGTATAATCTCGCTCATTTCGGAGGGACTTAAGAAGAACGAAAAAAATATCAACAAAATCACTTAAATTTGAGTAAGGGCTTAATAATTGGTTTTAATTTATTGTAGAAATATTCTAGTCTATTGTTTGTTGTATTCATGTAGTTCCCTCCAGAGAAGTTGATACATGTTCATTCCTGTAGAAGAATAACATGAACAAACATTGTCAAAAATTGGGTAATTCATTGATAAAGTATTTTATACATCGGATTAATTTTTAACGAGACTAAAATATTCTGAGAATAAATTTTTACCATGCGTATTGGATGCCAATTCTTATTGAAGTACTTTACGAGAGAAGTAGGCAGTTCCAGAAATTCATCGTAAAAGTCAAAATACTACTCCTCAGTTGAAGAGTAACACAGGGATGACAGCAGCTCTTTAGCTTTTGCGACTTCCTCTTCAGTTAGTTTCATTTTTTCACATGTCACCTGAAACTAAAATTATATTTAATACAATGCATGAAATATTGACAAGTTCTTTAAGAAATCAACTACCTCTCGTTTGAATGTCTGCAAGACATGAAAACAGCATATTAAAAGTGACACATTAGGGAAGCTATCTTTAAAGACACTCCTTTCCACAAGGTCTTGGTCAGTTATAGCAATCCTAATTTGGCTCCAGTTTTTGTTACTATCCTTGAAGCAATTTATTAGCCATTGCAATGATTCTTTATCTTCTCTAGCTAATACCCCCATTCCAATTACCTTAGTTTTCACTGCAATGAGTTACGACAACACATAGCATGTGAAACGGATATCTAACAACTTATACACTGCTCGACATTGAAAATGCAACACCAAAAAGGAGTGGTCAGAAATTCATGCAAATTTTACCGTAGACGCACGTCACTGACTTATGCAAATGATATGAAAGGCGCAGCTCTCCGACGCACGTGAAGTAAGATATAAGAGAGTGAAGTTGAAAAGTGGGCTATGTTCATGTTGGTTTTTCTGCCAGACTAATTATCGGAGAAATTTGGTTTTTGTCTCGAAGGATACGTGTGATAGAAGCAAATGCCACGCCGTCCTCAACGAAGACACTTCCTGCATATAGACGACTTTACAAGGGGTATGGTGATCGGACTGAGAAGTGGAGGTTGGTCCATACGTCAAATTGCAGCTGATACCCACATGGATGCAATCACTGTGCATCGGCTGTGTCGGAGATGGTTGGAAAGAGGAAATGTAGCCACATTGAGGGGTGCATGTGCAGCCAGAGTGACGTCAGACCGCTTGGATCGACGGATTCATCGACAAGCTGTGGCGGACCCGCAAGTCACTTGTACGTCGATTCTGCAGCACGTGCAAGATACCCTGTGTCGACCAGAACCATTTCCCGTCGACTGGTTGCACGTGACCTGCAATCACGGCGCCCGCTAAGAAGACTGAAATTGACCTCACAGCACAGACTCCAACGTTTGGAATGGTGCCGGACCAGAGCGACGTGGATGGCAGAATGTCAAACCGTAGTGTTCTCAGATGAATCCCGCTTCTGTTTGTCCAGCGATTGTCATCGCATACGTGTGTGGCGTCTACGTGGAGAAAGATCGAATCCGGCAGTAACTGTGGAACGCCCCACAGCGCGACAACGTGGCATAATGGTTTGGGGCGCTATTGCATACAATTCCGTATCACCTCTAGTTCGTATTTGGGGCACTATGACAGCCCAACGATATGTAGATAATGTACTGCGGCCGGTGGCAATCCCCTACCTTCAGGGTCTGCCAAATGCAATTTTCAACAGGATAACGCCCGGCCTCACAGTGCTCGAATCAGCCAACATGCTCTATGAGGTGTACAGATGCTTTCCTGGCCACCATACTCTCCTGACTTGTCACCAATCGAACATGTGTGGGACGTGATTGGACGCCGTTTGCAGAAGCTGTCACTGCCTCGTTCAGAGGACGAACTGTGGCAAATGGTTGAAAGGGAATGGAGTGCCATCCCTTGGGACACCATCCGCGGGCTTATTGTATCCATGCCTAGACGTGTTTCTTCGTGCATCGCTGTCCGCGGTGGTCCTACTTCTTACTGAGCCGACGCCGTCCTCGCTCTTAATTTTGCTTATTTATTTTTAAATAAATATCACTTATTGTTCCATGCTGTCTCTGTCTTCTTACCAAATTTCATCAATTTCTGACCACTCCTTCTTGGTGTTGCATTTTCAATGTCGAGCAGTGTATGTACCATCAAAAAATATCACTTCTGGAAAAGCCTTAAATATAGAGGACATTTCTTCATCCAGGAAGAAGATCCCATTTAAAATGCTTTCATCTGTCAAAATTTTCACATTGCAAAAATACTTTTCTTGTAGCTTTTGGGGGACAGAATCGATGCCGCCACCATTTAGTTCTTTGAATTTAGTGCCTATATTTCCGATGTCTTTTAATAGTACTCGTTTGTTGGTTTTCCTGATTATTTCATTCTGGATCAGCTTTTTATTTGCCTGCAACTTAATTTTCCGACTTCTACTTGTAAGTCAACAGGCAGTTTCCTTTCTCGAGGATGCAATTCAAAAATTGCCTCAGAAATCGGGTGATTGTGATTGGAAACTATTTGAGAGACGTAGAGAAAGTTACAACGTCAAGAAGGCACAAATAAGCAGGGATACTACAGACACGTATTTCGGCGTTACAAGGAACGCCTTTTTCAATGCAAAAAAAAATGTGAGTTTATGGATGCACAGACATCCGACAAAAGCAATGGAAACAGAGGCGAACAACTTAAAAAGCAAACATAGCGGATTACCTGAACACCAATAAAAAATTTTAAGCCAAAAAAAGATCCAATGGGAAAATAAAGAGTGAACCGAAGCTTTCGACCAGGTACGAAATGGAAAGAAAGAATTCGATTGGCGACACGATAAGCCAAAAGGCTAACATAATAAAAAAACACCAAGCTAAACTGTTAACCACAAGAACAAAGAAAGAGCAGAATGAAAGTTTGCTTTTTAAGTTGATGATACTGATGGTTTTAAACGTAAAGTTGTTTATATGATTTAGGTAAAATTCAACAATTACAGGATTGTGATCAGAGCGTGGCTCATGCAGGGAGTCAATAGTGAAGTAATTCGTGAAATTGGTAATAGCAAAATTAGTTGTTGTACTGGTGTTTTCATCACAGAAGTGAGTGGGGCTGTCAGGAGTAAAGATTTGAAAATTGTTGCTAGCACTAAGTTAAAAAAAATTTTTACCAAAAGTATTTATTCTTCCAGAACTCTAATTACTGTGTTTAGCATTGAAGTAGCCAATTAATATTGTGATGTTTGGACTTTTTAGTTGATTCTCAATATCATTGTAGTTGTGTTGTGTGGTGTTGAGGTAAATTGAGCAAACATTTAAAGTACAATTGTTACAGGAAATTTCATCACTGACATTTTCATAAGTAGAGTTGATTTTGGGCAGTTATTTATGTTTAAGAGCTTTGTATACAAGAATGGCAGTACCGCTACCAGTATTTGTAAGTGTCTTCACGGTATGTGAAGTAATCTATATTTATAAAAATGAGTGTATGTATACTTGTTCTCTATACAAATCCACAGTTTGCGTCAGATTTTCATCAAACTTGACACAGAGGTTCCTTGATGCCCTAGAATTCTCATAGGCGGGGTCTTGAAATTTTAAAAAATCTAAAAAGCTCAAATTTAATTTTTTGTCAAAAAATGACCCTTTTATAGGAATCTAGCCTATTTATATTGTAATCGAGATAGGCCTTTTAGCATTCAAATTGATGAAATTTAAGATTTTTAAATACGAGTATTTTCCAACAATGATTACGATTAAAGTAATGAATTTTCAATTTAAGGCTCACCTATTTCCTTTTAGCATTGAAATAAGTAAAAAACAATCTAATTCATGTGGACTTCATAAAAAGAACCACAGATTTGAATTTCAAATTTGCAATGCGACGACAGTTGCGTCTGTAATGGAGATAAGCCTTCAGAACGAGAAATAGATTTATTTCTGAGTTATAATAATTTTTACTTTGTAGGTGGGAACAATTAATAAAGAAAAGTTAATATTTTAAATTTGGCGGGTGAAATTGATGCAATTTTTTCACTTCCATGTGAATATATTTCATGCCAGTGGACGCGGCAAAGCACAGACAACATTTATCTTTCATTTTCACCTTTTGATAAGACTATTTTTCTGTAAACGTTTAACTTTCTGTAATATTTTAGATTTTTTCAAAGTTTGTACCTAAGAGACAGATTGATTATTTAATTATTTTATACCCATATGAATAGAACTCTTTCAAACTTTTTTCCCCTGAATACTATGTTGTATTAATAAGCACCCGGGCAACGCCGGGTATTAAGCTAGTCAGGAATGAAGAAGCTGTCATGTGGCTTTAAGTTTTTCTTGTTAACATATGATATCAGGCGACTGGTTATCAATGAAGGAAATGAGTTCATAGATTTTAGTTTGAATTTGTCCTGGATGCCATTGCAGTTCCAGGACGCAATTTTAAATTTTAAGTGACTACCCATAATGGGGGGAGTTTCTTATTTTTTGTAGCTCTCCTATGAGGGTCATAAGCGTATCATTTAAAGTGTCAAGTATATTATTTTTTATTTTGTTTATTTCGGCTTTTTGTTGGCGTGTGGTTCTAGGAATTCCTTGTGAAAGCATGTTAGGAACATTGTTTTTATTAATGTTATTCTTTATGTTATTAGTTCTATTCGGGTCATTCCATGGATTTTGTGTTGTTTTCACTTGTGGTGGAGTTTTGAATGAATTTTATTCTATCAATGTTGGTTTTTCGTGGTCTCTCAGGACATTTCGAATAATTTGATGTGTATGGACCACCGCAGAGGAAGCATGTAGGGGGGAGATTACTATCTCTGTCACATTGTTCAGCTCTGTGGGGACCAGCACATTTCAAACATACAGATGGTCTGTTACATTCATAACTACTGTGATTAAATTGTTGGCAGTTCCAACATTTGGATACTGCGTTCCTTTTTTTTTTAAAGGTTCTAGTGAGGTTTTGAGATTGTCTAGGTATTGTTAAGTCCATACAGTTTGAGTATGGTTGCTATGAGGTAGGTGAATTCAAAATGATAGGAGGGGGTCATGAGTTTTCCCCTGTGTAGTCGAGTCAGATGAGCTAAAAGCAAGGTTTAAGCTGAGTTTCAAATTTTTTTCAAGCAAAAAAGCTAAAATTGGAGAAAAGGCTTTAGCAAAATGCTAAAGATTAATAAATAGTGAATCTGTTTACTCTCTTTCTAATCTAGTCATACTTCATCTCCCGTTGAAAGCTAAATTTAAAATTCCCCCTTCAAATCTTGATAGAAATAAATTCATATTAGGTAAAATTTTTCTTAATTTAAAGTGAAAATTTTAGACTTGTAATTAATATTAAAAGAACACAAGTTTTTTTTTTAATTGTTAATAACGCATTTATTGGAGGGATTTTGTGCCCATTAAGACAATATATTGTTGAATTTAATAGCATTTTCTATATGTTGAATAGAACTTATAATAAGATTTTGTTAGGTATCGTCATGCTTACTCTCTCTCAGATCGTGCATTGTTTTTTGTACTTATTATATTAAAGCAAAAGAGGCCTTGCTTCATTTTCGCATTTTTCAAAAAATGTGACCCCCCCCCCACCCGCAGAGGAAACCCTGGCTAGAAGCCCTCATAGACTAGAAACTTGGCACAAAATTCGAACGTATTCCCGTGAATTGCACCTCAAAGGCTGAATTCCAAATTTTGAAATTAATTAATTAGTCTCATTTTTGGTGTATTCTAATCATGGGGGGGGGGGGACTTTCTCGCACCCCATAACATTATACATGGCTGGGAAGGTTTTTTTTTTGAAAAAGAAAAGTATTTGCCATGTTTCTGTCCGTTAATTAGAACAGGAGATATTAATTACTCAAATTTAGACTTAACTCTAAACGCAAAACTGAAACACTAGGTCCATTTTCCAGACTAACTTCCCTTTCGTCCCTGAAGTTACATAGTGGTTTAAATTTGCGCTTAGAGTTAAGCTTTGAAAATTGACTAAATTTGAGTAATTAAAATCCGTTACTTACTTAACTTAATGTCTTTTTGATTTTTGACGAATTGTTTTAAACTTTAACAGGACTTTTAGTGGAATTTAAAAGATTGTGGAGCACATTTGAATTAAAGAATATAATTTTACTTTAGAAAGGTTGGAGTAAATTTAAATTTATTCAGTTGACTTCTTTCAAATTTATTACACGGGCATCACTGTGCGGGTACTGCTAGTGTTGTATAAACCTTGAATTTGAAACACATATTACACTGCCTTTATTCTTTTCCGTTCTCTGTACTACTTGTGATTGAAAAAGAAATTGTTGTTATGAGAAATTTTTTAATATCTATTTTCAACGTAAAGCAGGTGTGTCTCACAAAGTTTTAACAATTCTGTAATATTACTGGAAAGTGCAAAAGTGGTATAAATAGTTTTAACTGTACTAGAGTCTTTGAAAACATTAAATACGCTTACGATCATCAAAAACATGGGGGGGGGGTAGATAAAAAATAAGGTTTACAGACAGACAAGCATATAAATATGCGTGTTTGGGTAATGTGCAGAGCGGGTCCTCCTCCCAAAAAAATTTTGGATACGGCTTTGACGTAGATGGTTTCATTTTCAACTGTTGACGAAAAGTGTAGTCTGAGTAATACGGAACAACATTTTCAACATAATATTTGATACCCACACTTTTGATTAGTTTTCTATCTTTTATTTCATTCAAAAGAAGAACCCCAAAATCAATCTCTTCATCACAATCTTCAAAACCATTTCCTCCGCAAAAGCAATGATTTTCATCAAAACATCCGCCATCTTGGCTTCTAACTGATCGTTCAAAAAGTGAATGCGGTTAACGGAAAACCGGAAGGGATACGTTCGGTTAAGCCAGTGAGTTTCATGAGACTTTATGAACGCACCCTTTGAAGAACGCATGAATAAAATACACTTTTTATCTAGGCATAGCGGAGTCAAATTTGTAAACAAACATTGGAGCGGCGCGGTCGTGAATGCCGTCACAATTTCACCCGAATCCAAATGGATAAACGGCTGGGTTCTATTTGGCTCGCTCGTGAATGGCCGCCCTAAATACTCTCTATGTTTATTCTATTTGAGATTGTTTTGCCAAATGACCCCTAATGTTCTCTGGTGCGCGCTCCAAGGAATTATTTCATTACTTAGGGAAAACGTTTTATCATTTTATTATTTTTTTTTGGGGGGGGGGGGGGAGAGAAGTCAATCAGGCTCGATTTCTGAGTGAAGATTGGCATTTCGTTGGCCATAGTCCATGTTTGGAAGTGTCTAAGGGATTTAACAACGAGTTCTTCCGCTACTTCTCTTTTTTTGTTACGTATAATAAAAAAAACATCATCTCCGTACTTAAAGATTTTGGCATTTGTAACATACAGACCTAAATCTGATAAATACAAGTTAAAGAGAAGGGGGGACAGAATCGAGGTATTTAGTTTAGCAAGAATTTGTTTAGTTTTGTTTGGCGATTTTATTCCAGCCGCATGCCCAGAAGGTGAGGAAATTTATGTATTTAGAGCCGTTTTAAAGAGTATTTGATAATTTCGGTTTTTTTTTTTTTTTGTTTGAAAACTTTTCAATTTATTTAATTGTGTCCACAGTTCAAATGGATATAATTAAAAATATAAATATGATCTTATCCAACTGACAAATATAGGGCAGTAGCAACTGGAGTCATCCTGGTAGACAAATAAACACTACGTGCTGACCACAACTAAACATACTCAAAACGTCGTCTGCTTTTCTTACCTATGATTCGCTCTGTAATCTTTTTTCTTATGGATTTGACTGTTATTTTGGCCCGTTCTTTTTTCAGTTTTGGCTTGCTTTGTTTGTATTTTATACTGATGTTTCATTATCACGCAGCATTCATCTTGAAAAGTATTACTTACTATACTATCCGTGTTTTTAACCACTGAGTAGAATAACAACAAACTGTCTGCTAATATGCTTGTTTTGATAGAATTTGATTGTTCTTAATAGCCCTTTTTTTAAAGTGTAAAAATGTATTCTGAGTCTTGTGAAAGCCTTCATAACAAAGCAAAAAAAAGATACATTGATAAAATCAAGATCATTAACAATTAGGATCCGTATTAATTAAGTAAAAATGAATTTTAAACTGATGCGCGTCTAACTTGAGTACAAATACAAAAAGAAAAAGAAGGATAGATAGCTCCACAGTTTATGAATGTTCAGGGCCTGATTAAGATATCACGGGGCCCTAGGCCAAATACGTTTTTTGGGCCCCCCATAATGAATCTTTTCAATTTTAAGCATGGGATAAAACAAACTTAGGCATTGACTACAACAATTTTAGCCATTTGGGGGCCCCTAAATTGTGGGGGCCCTAGGCCGCGGCCTAGTTGGCCTATTCAGTAATCAGGCCCTGTGAATGTTTAATGCTAAAAAAACAACTGCGCACTCGCAATACCATGCTACACATACGGTAAACATGGAGTTGCTTATCTTTCAGGGACGGTTACCGTACCATGCTCCGTTGCTATGCAAAAAGCACGTGGCTGCTACTGCCCTATATCACTCCACATTGGGTAGCACTCCTAACATCACCGATGACGTAACTTTAGGTTTATTGCTCCATCTTGTATTACACTCCGAACATCACCGATGACGTAAGAAATGACCAGACTGTATTGTAACTGTAACTAATTTTACTTCAAGTGTTGTAAATAAAAATTGTTTTTAAATGTTCTCCAAATTTGTCAATTAGTTCAATGCAATATTTTGCATTTTTGGATGTGTAATTAATGTTGTAAAACAAAGTTGCTGCTCAAAATCTTTAATCTCTGTTCATTTATTTAAAATAGAATAAAAATTTCGTAGGCGTATCGCAAACATCTGTTGCCTTAAGCATTTAAAAAGATTTGACTATAAAAATAAAAAAATAATGCTATTATGGGTTTGTTTCTGTGAATAATGACTGAAAATTTACAATTTTAAGCCAGGTGAGATTTTTTTTCTGTTTTAAGTTTAATTCGTTTTAAGAAGCAATTTTGTCAAGTTATTATTGAAGTTTTTCCTTTTAGTAATCATTGTTTAAAGGTTAGTTGTGATAAAAGAAAGCAAACATTTTTTGCCATGTTTGATATTTTTATTTCTCTTAAATTCATTATCAGGTAATTTAAATAATGTAATGGAAATAGTGTTAATGTTTTTTTTTTTACTAAAAATTAAAACCAATTACTTGGGAACTGACTGGTAATACTTTAACACACTCCGTTCAGGCACAGATTCAGAGAGGGAACATTCCTCTCTCAAAACCTGAAATATACTTAAAATTATAGTTTTTAGATTGTTCAGAGTCGCACTTTAGTAACAAAGCTCAGTTAATAAACTTCAAAAAGCGGAGAAGTTAAGATCTCGCTTTGGAAAAGCACAACATACTGCAGTATGTGGCTGAAAAATTCAGTTATCAGAAAAAGATGTTATGGGAAACTTAAAATAAATGAAAGTAGACTTAGATAATCGCAAAAGAGTATAGAGTTCTCATCATGGAAACAGGAAAAGTGTACTAATGAGAAAAGTAGCAATTAAAAAAGCATCTCAAAACCTATTTTTGGCTCAAAAATTATCTGACCTTGTCCACTCATCATCAGAATAAGAGGTCTTAAAATATGAGTTTTTTTTTAAATGGCAGATATAAAGGCTAGCTGAGGTTATTGATCACGTAACTTCAGTCTGCATATGCAGGACATCTGTCTGCAAATCATGTAAGATGTGTTCCATTACTCATTGAAACTTTCTGAATTTCGGCAGACTTCAAGGGTTAGTTAGTGTTCCATGTATATAGTGTTACCATGTTATGTATATTTTGATGACGGTCAATAGATCTGTTACATACTGTATTGAATATGAATTTCTAGAACCTTTGTTCTATTTGCATACTTAAGTATCACATGACTATTAATAACTAAATCATTTTATTAAGTATCATTAGTAAAGTGGCGACTACTCGCCAGTACCATCTTACATCACACAATAGCAACAAGCATGGTTAGAAGTTAGGACACAACAGTCAATCTCGCAATCTCGTTTACAGTTAACTCAAATATATATATACAGAACATCCTATCATCCAGTTAATGAACAGTAAAATTATGAACTTTTTTTCCATACACAAAATACAAATGAATAATAGTACATTAATAGAATATGAAGCAAATTGTGGAGGTTTTTTTTTTTTTCATTGCATAATAAAGTCTCTGAACCTTGAAGGTTGATTAATTATCCTTCCTCTTCTTGTTGATATGTAATTGTTTACATTTCGATTTTGTCCACTACTGTTTACAGCAGCGGGCGATGGGAAATTATCTCGATGTGCACTTGAACCCTCATGTGTAATGTGTATCCCCTATTATATCATCATATGTACTGTTGTACACATATAGAGTTTTCAGGGGTCTGTCCAGGATTTTTCACAGGGTCCGTTTTTTGTGAAAAACTAAATAATTTTGTGAAAATCAAACAATTTTGAAAACAAAAAAAAATTGCTAAAAAAAATTTTTTTTTTTTTGAATTTCATAAAAAAAAATAAATTTCATTTATTTTCCTCTTTAAAAAGCGTATTAAATATCAAAAATGCGAAAATTCTGATTCCTGTAGCGGATGCAAAGAGATTGCAGTTTTCAAAGTGATGGCATCAAAATCATGAAAACGGAAGATAAACGAATTTATTCTGGCAAAAAATTTTTTACAATTCCATTTTAAAGGTCTATGATAAACAGATATTAATGTCTGTTAACACAATTAATGCAAAAATAAAATGAAACGATCCATTCAGCATTTAACATTTAGACTCATAAAAGAATAGTTAATTTTGCTTAAAAAAAAATATAAAATAATGATCTGAACAAAAAATAAAGCGAATGTTGATTTATTTGCCTCCTAACAAAGAGTAATTTGCTTGAAAAATAGGTAAAATTCAATTTTCATATCGGATGCAGAGATCGCATTTTTCAAAATGAAAGCATCAGAAGTATAAAAACGGTAAATAAACAATTTGTTAAAGTCAAAAATTTTAGAATGGTTTCTATGATGAATGTCATTAATAATAACCGACATATTCGCCAAAAATTCGGAGAAAAATACGGTAGTAGGGAGTAGAGAAACATAACAGACAATGCTGAACTTCCAATATTAACAGACGACAAAATACATTAGTTCCTGTAATGTAATACCGCCAATAATATATAACCAAATAATAATATTAAGGAAATATAACCAAAACTCCACCCTTGTGTAAGCATTAAAAAAAAAAATCCAGATAATTTTCTGCCAAAATTAGTTCAAAATGTCGCACCAAAGATGTCAGCTAGCTATAATTTTAAATAGCTGATCATTCTACCAGAAGCAATCCCATTTTTTTTCCCCAACCCCAGCTATCTGTTTGCAGTTCTAAGTTCATTTCCAGGATGATTGCTATTATTATTATTTCCTTCTCGTTTAAGTGGAGAGCAGGGAGAAAAATCCTTACTCTGCATTTCCTGAGAAATCTATTACAGCAACATCGCAGCAAGCCATTTTGATTTGCATATGACGAAACAAACAAGCAGAACTATTAAAGCAAAACAACTACCTTTTTTAAGTTGTTAATTTCGTTAAAAGAAACCAACAAAAAGTGCTACATTTTACATTAAAGATTTATTGCTTGCTGGAGTATCGCAGGCAGGAAGTGCCGACTTTTTTTTTTTTTTTGACTCCCCCCCCCCTGGCAAAATTGGCGGATAAACGATTCCCTTTCTTAACTTTAGAAAAGGCCCAAAAGTTATGGGCACAAAGAAATATGCTATGCGTTATTTTGATTTCAGATTTGCTGTTTGAATGAATAATGTGTGAAATGTCCATTTTGTTTGATCAGCATTTTGTGAAGGGTCCGTTTTGCTTGATCGTATTTTTGTGAAGGGTCCGTTAACGGACCCGAATTTCCTCTGGCCAGACCCCTGGTTTTTGATAATTTATGTGCCTCCTATATCTTCCAAGAGTTTCCCCATTGGCATTTCTTACAATATAGGATCTAGGAGAGTTATGTTTTGAAATAATTTCTCCTTTATCCCATTGTCCAGTTTTAAAATTTAATAAAGTCACATTATCTCCAGACTTTAGTTCTGGCAAAGTTTGTGTGTTCCTGTCATAATAGTGCTTTGTTTAGCTTGTCGTGCACAGAATTCAGAGTATGGATTGTTTAATTCAGTAGGTATTTAGTAATTTATTATTGATGGGTATTTTTGTTTTTAACCTCGTATTATATAAGAGTTGTGCTGGCGAAAGAAAGATTTAATCCACTAATTGGAGTGTTGCGGTGTTCTATCAGCCCTATATTTATATCTTTTACTTTCCTTAGATTGTTTTTAACTATTCCCACAGCTTTTCTGGCATCCCATTACTTTGACTACTAAATTCAGGCTTAAAATCCCAGTCTTCAGCAAATTTTTTAAATGGATAACTATTACAGGGATTATTATCACAAATTACCTCATTTGGAATAAGCAAAAGCACTTTTTAATTTCTGAATGACCTCATTAGCTGTTATCTTTCGTATGAAAAACTTCTATCCATTTAGAGTAATAATCTACAATTACTAAGTAATTTTGATTCTCAAATTGTAATATATCAAGAGCAATCTTTTTGAATGGTTTACTTGGAATTTCATGAGGTTTTAGAAGTTCCTTTGGATTTCTATTTTTAAATTTTTCATATACAGTATAACCTCGTTTTAACGATTGCCTATGGACTGTAAAAAAATATCGTTAAATCGAGAAAGCATACTTATAAGTTAAACGGATTAAACTATTGATAATTAAGTGAAAGCTTAAACAAGTATACGTTATTTTGCTTCTTTAAGAAAATTGCGCATTTATATTATTTCCAAAGTTATTTCATCGATCTTTGTTTTCTCGGTTTGAGAAAATTTCACATTTTTCGACCTCATTTTTTTCGACTGATCACTCTCCTATCAAGGTGCAAAAAAAATGCTAGAAGTTTGGACGTTACTGAAGGATGAATCTTTTTACTATTGGAACGTAAGGTCTCATGCTGTTGCAAGTAAAATAGTTCGAAAAATATTTTAAACATAAACTGCTGTATTTTTGACGAAAGATAATTTGGCCCTGCCCGATATCATCGTTAAATCGAGGAAAGCTATCGTTAAATTGAGGAAATTTTAACATTAAATTCAAGGCATATGAGTCGGGACCAATGAAATGTATCGTTAAATCGGGTATCGTTAAATCGAAGTTATACTGTATTTCACATTTAGAAACAAACTACTCAATGTCATTTGCCATACCTGGCCAGTAAAAAATTTCGAGCTCTGTTTTTGCATTTCTCAATGCCAAAATGTGCTTCATGAATTAGTTGCAACATGTTTGTTCTTAGACTATGAGGAACAACTAATTATTCATGAATAAATATCAACCTATTATTAATATGAAGGTTATTTTTAACTTTGTAATATGATTTTACACTGCTATCTACTTTTTTATAACAATTTGGCCAGCCCTCTGTGATATATCTTACAACTATTTTTAAGTCTGGATGTAATTTAGTTTCTTTCTTAAATTGTATTATTCTTTTTTCACTCATGGGCAAATATTTTGAAATGATGTGGACTACATTCAACATTTCAGGGTTGTTCGTAATGGTTTCCCCAACAGGAAATGCCCGCGACAAGGTATCTGCTAAAAACATTTGAGTGCCTGGTACATAATTAATTTCAAATTCATACTTTAATAATTTTAAAATCATTCTTTGCATCCTAGCAGAAATTTGATTCAAAGGTTTCTTAACAATAGCCATTAAGGGCTTATGATCACTTTGAACTATAACCTTGCTTCCATATACAAAGTTGTGATATTTTTCAAATGAAAATAAAATGGCTAATAGCTCCTTTTCTATTTGTGCATAATTCTTTTCAGTGTCCGTCAAACTACGTGACACAAATGACGCTGGTTGACCATTTTGAATTAAGCATGATCCTAGGCCATCTTTCGAACTATCACATTGGATCACTATTTCTTCATTAGAATTGAAAACTTTTAAAATTGGAATTTTAGTTAGCAATTGTTTAATTTTGCTGGATGATTCTTCTTGAGCTCCTTCCCAACTAAAATCTGCATTTTCATGAATAGTTTCTCTTAATGGGGCAGTAACTTTAGATACACTAGGGTAGGGATAAATTTCGACAAAAAATTTATCATGCCCAAGAACCTCCCAACTTCAGTATTTGATTTTGGTGTTGGCATGTCAATTATTGCTTTGAGATGACTAGGGTCTGCTTTTACACCTGATTCTGAGATAATTTGACCAACATATTTCACTTCTGAGACTCTGTATTGTAATTTATCAGGATTAAATTTAATATTCAGTGATCTAGCTCTAACAAGTACCTTAGACAAAATTTTATTATGTGTAGCCTCATCAGATCCCGCAATAATAATGTCATCAAAATAAACTTCTACACCTTCAATATCCGCAAATAATTTTGAATTTCTTTTCTGAAATATTTCTGGAGCTGAGAAGATTCCGAAAGGCATTTTATTAAATTTATAACCTTCCAAAAGGAGTGTTAAATGTACAGATTTCAGAACTGGTTTCATCTAGTGGCACATGCCAGAATCCATCTTTTAAATAAACAATAGAAAATACTTTTATACCTTCCAATCTACTGATGATATCTGGAGAAGGAATTTGATAGTGTCCTGTCCCTTTTAATAACTTTATTTAGGTCTCTAGGGTCTAAGCATAATCTAAGATTCCCATTAGGTTTTGCAACAATAACCAAGCTTTGGACCCAATCAGTTGGTTTATTAACTTTGGATACAATCCCTTCCTTTTCAAGTTGCTCAAGCGTGTCTTTTAATTTAGGCTGCAGAGCTTGTGGAACACGTCTTGAGGGGGGGGGGTGTATTACTGGTATAATCACCATCTTTAAGGTTTATATGATATGGTTCATCAGGAAATTCTCCTGTACTAGTAAAGACATCTTTATACTGAGTAATTAAATCATGTTTGCCAATACTATTACACTTTAAGGGATCAATCTTTTCAATAAGTCTCAACTCAGCACAAGCTTTTAAGCCTAAAATGGGGTTGGATTTAACATCGACAACATAGAATTTTAAGGGCACATTTTTCAGCTTTTCAGTTGAACAATTTATTATCAGGGTACTTTCTGGCTTTAATTTGAAATTACCATGTGCAGTTAGAGATAAATTAGTCTCATTAAGTTTAGGTTTAATTTTAACATTATTCAAACACTGTAAAGGTAAAACATTTACTTCGGCCTCTATCCAGTTTCAAATCAAAACTTTCAGAATTGGAGGCTGACAGATTACAAACAAACTCAGACTGAAAAAATTCATCTTCCTTTCCAAAACATTCAATTTCATCATTAAATCTAAAAAACACTTGACCAATAACACATGAAACGCGTAATACCATCAAGCGATTTTTTAATCCCTTCATTCACTGTTATAAAATTCTCGGTTTTCTCAGGTTTAATCTATATATATAAAAATGAATGTTGGTGTGTGTGTGTGTGTGTGTGTTCCCTAAGATCTCAGAAACTACCAGGGAAATTTGGCAGAAATTTTCACCGTTTGTTCTTTTTGGTACTGGGAAGGTTTAGAGACCAGTTTCAACAAAATCCGATGGGTAGTTATTTTTTTATTTCAATTTTAGACCTGATTCTGTCTTTGTAATTTCAATTTAAAACTCCATTTTCGAAGGCTTTCATCAATCCAATCGAGTATTTAGTGTATCAACTCAACTCTCTGGCAGATAGTTGGAATTGCTTGCTACCGTAAATTTGGCGATCTTTTAAATCGCGCCAAGAGCCCTCAATAATGGAAGTTTTTCCAATAACTATCTCAAGTATAAAGGATAAAAAAGGTATTTGATTAATAGATTAATCTTTTTTTAAAAACAAATGAGATTCAGTTTCATATTTCGGAACTCCTTTAGATTTGTAGAGGTTTAGATGGCATGCATTATTTTCCAGACGAACACTATTTTGTTCTTTATAGCTATTGCTGTTTTCAATCAAAGTATGTTACTATATTTTCTCGCCAAACATCCAATCAATGGTTCGTTTTCATGTCCAAACTATTTGCTATGATATACCGCAATGTTGGAAATTATTTTAACGCCTTAAGGAATGGTGTACTTTTAGCGCCAAATATAATATTCAAATTGATTTCAGATTGCCAAAAAGTAATCAGCTTCATAGAGAATACCTCAACATTTGGCGACAATTTCTCTTTCACAAAAGTGATAATACGTAAGTTTCTTTATTTATGGAAGGGATAGGGGTTCAGAATTATCCAAGGTATCCCAAATTAGCTACTAAATTGGCGACTTTTTAAATAGCGCCAAGAACCTTCAATAATATCGTATAAATTGCGATATTTCAACGTTCTTTCTAAAGCGTGTCATTTCGGAAAATGTGTTATTTTGTTTTTGAAGTTAGATAAGAAAACTTTCTTCTTCTTTTAGACTTTGGTAAGATGTCTGTTGATTTCTGTGAGTTGGTTCTGTTGCATTCGAATGTCCCCAAGGGGGTGTTTTACTCCTTTTATGGGGTAAATCAGTGTTAATTTCAATGCAGAAAAAGTGATATGAATTGGCGCGACCAAGTGTTTGACGCCAAGTTGGTGACAAATGTGGCGATTTTTTTTTTCTGATTTGGGTTCAATTTGGCGCTATTGGCGACATTTTCAGAAAAATCCACTGGATGATGTTAAAATCGGTGATATTTAGTAGATTAATCATTGTAAAACAATTTTTTGCATTGTTTCGTGGCAAACTAGGGATGTAAATGCTTGAACTGTAATCTTGCTCACTCCAAGCACTATTTTAACACTTAAGGCATCTACTAAGAAATTTACACGTAAAAGGAAGTAGTGTGGGGTCCATACCAGATTTTTATATTATACTTTGAAGGAATTATAGTTGAATTATAACTAAAATAGCGTTTTTTTTCTGCTATATCAATTATTTTACAATTATTTTACAAACTTTTCATTTTATACCACGGGCAAAGCCGTGCGGGTATCGCTAGTAAACTTATATAATTCAGAATAATCGAAAGGCATTTCCCCATACTTAGTAACAGAATTTAAAAAATCAATCAAAATTTCTTTAAACAACGCAAACATATTAAAAGTACACAAAGCAACGGGATTTATCTTATACTTTACCAACAATTCAAAAAAATAAAGCTACCTTCACAAAACTTCTTCTTTTGCTCACTAAGAGATTGCTCTGCAAAAGAAATGTTTATTTAATTTGCTTTGAGTCGACACTGTCATTACTGAGTCCACAAACACACTAGGTTCATTATCTGTAAAACTTATTTCACGAACCTTCTTAGGGCATCTTGCAGCAAAGTGATTCTTTAACTTACATTTAGCACAAGATTTCCCATAAGCTGGACACTCACGATACTTGTGTCTTCTTCCGCA